>CM059197.1:67595013-67736857 GCA_030323885.1 Branchipolynoe longqiensis | reverse complement strand
TTCTATCTAAGACAATGGCCCGGGCAGCTCTAGACCTATCCAGTTTATTACTTTTATTCACTTAAAGTTACTTTAAGCTAAAGTAAAATATATTACCATGACCAACCTCCTATGGTCACTTCTCATTGAAGCTGCAACCAACATGTTTTAATACAACAACTTATTGGATGATATGAATTGGATATTTTAATTAGCATCCATATAAGCATCTAAACCTAATTTGGTGCAGATATGACTATATTCTTCAAACAGTCACAGAATGGTCAATTTTTATAGTTAACTTGCCCTAAATTCGGTCACTAATGTACCAAAATGTCTTGACTAGAGTCAGCTTTCTCCCTGCAACTCAACCTGTCTGTGCATTTATTCATTGAACTCCTATCTATCTGTCGACACCAACACCATATACCTCGAGGTACCGACGTGCAACTGCCCTATAGCTCTCGATTTATATATATATATATTTTTTTTTTTTTCCCCAAATAACTAATATATATCGACGTACCGTCGTACACTCCCTTCTGTCTGTCGATATATATCAAAAACGCAATACATATCGACGTACCGACGCACACAACTCCCACCTACTATCAATATATATTTAAACAAAACCCAAAACACACCGACAACACCGATCTATGGGTCGTCTCAGGTCACACTCTCTCGACACACCCCCTACTCACTCCCCTACACACACGCGCGCACACGCAGGGTGGGTCGCCCTGCCACTGGGTACCGCCCCCACTACGTTAAAGCTGCACACTCAACTTGAAAACATAACATTTCTCAAACTCAAAACAATTATCCAGGTTTGATTCTGCCTATGTATGTCAGGTACCTGTGTGTTATTAAATATGCACTGTCTCCTGCAATTGACTACCAAGCCCCATTGATAGAGCCTATTCTCTGCAATGACTGAACTCCAAACCCTTGGACTATGCCCCTTTCATTTATGGTGGGTGTGCGTTGCTGCTGGGTGCAGCCCCCAGCTCTCCCACACACACAAACACACCCCTTGAGTCCTGCCGGTTTGTTTATACACAGCGGTGGGTGGTATAATTGCTGTGCGTTGTTCACACTCCTTAACCGTCGATATATAAAAAAATATATATACACATATATATTTCCCCAAAATAAATATATATATCGACCTATATCAATGTCCACACCCCTACTGTCGATCTATTTCACAAAATAAAATATATATCGACCTATAACAATGTCCATGCCGTTACTGTCGATATATTTCAAAAATATAAATCGACGCATATCAATGTCCACTTTCAATTAACTTGTCGACATACTTCAGCAAGTATAAATCGATGTATATCAATGTCCAATCTTCATTAACTTGTCGATATATTTCAAATAAAATATAAATCGATGTACAACTAACTCCCTTCTCAGTTGACACTCCCCTACACACACACACACACACACAGACCCCTGCCGGCCTGCTGCGCGCGGCCTCCCTACACACAGTCAGGGTGGGTCGCCTTTCTAATGGGACAGCCCCCACTACGTTAAAGCCGCACTGTTCATTTGAGACACAATATTTCTCAAAACCAAACCAACCATCTAGATTTGATTCCACATATTTAACTCAGATGCCCGTGCACTCATTAAACATTTGTTGTCACATATAAGGGGATACTGCTGAGTAAATTACCAGAACCTGTTACTGCACAAGCAAGCCTATGGTGGTAGAGTTTTGGGCAACCATGCCAAACATTAATTTAGCATGTCTCCATCTCAAACCTCCCACAGTTAGCAATTCAACCAGGTTACCCCAAACTAAAGCAAGGTATATTACAATGAACAACCTAATATGTTTTATCTCCGAATTTGAGGGAAACTCCAAACCATCGGACTATGCCCCTTTAATCTTCCCGACACCAGTATCACTGTTGGTCGGATACAAAGGTTGGGTTGCGTCACTGCGTGTTGGTCACACTCCCACACACACACAAAGACCGAGCCCTGCCGGCTGCTATACACCGTGCGTCACGTCACTGCTGCGTGCCTTCACACCCCTACACACACACACTCAGACCCCTGCCGGTTGTTGATACACGGCGGTTGGCGTCCTTTGATTGTTGGTTGTGTAATTGCTGGGTGCAGTTACAAAGGGTGGGTCGCGTCACCACCCACACACCTCCTGTCGGCCACTACACAGTGGTTGGTTTAATTGCCGGACTTTGGTGATGTAACGGCGGCGCGTCATCCCTTTGTGGATTCAAACCTTCTATTTTCCCCCTTATTGTCAGATGTCGTTAGAAGGGCTGGGTTACGTAACTGCTTCGCGTCACCACTTATCCTAGCACCCACAAAGACCGATTTTCCCGCTCAAATACGTTATTTGGACGCCAAACAAGTTATTTTCCCGCCAAACAAGTTATTTTCCCGCCGAATACGTTATTTCGACGCTTAACACGCTATTTTACCAATAAAATACGTTACTTTACCATTAAATACGTTATTTTACCAATAAAATACGTTAGGTTACTCTTAAATACGTTATTTTTGTATTAAATACGTCATTTTAACGCGAAATACGTTATTTTAACGCGAAATACGTTATTTTAACGCCAATCGGACAAGAACTGACTGAGCGCCGAATTTAATAATATATAAATTTCGAATAGCCTCGTACACCGGTCTGGCGGAGTACGCGCACACACAACGGACTACCCGACTCAAACTATATATAAATCTATATTATTCTTTAACACAGAACTGGCGGAGTCGCGCACACACACAACGGTCTTCCCGAATTTCCAACTATATATAAATTTATATTACTCTTCACCACAGAACTGGCGGCGTCGCGCATACACACACGGCCTTCAACTATATATAAATTTATATCATTCTTTAACACAGAACTGGCGGCGTCGCGCACCACACAACAGCCTTCCCGAATTTCAAACTATATATAAATCTATATTATTCTTTACCCCGAGCTGTCGGCGTCGCGCACACAACGGCCTTCACGAATTTCGTAATACATATATACTTTTCTATCAGTCTCACACAGAACGTGCTAGCCTCACATAGAACGTACTAGCCTCCTACAGAACGCAATAGCACCCTAGTCTTACTTATTTTTCTTCTCTTAGTTTCTCACCCACTATATATACAGAGCATATATATCAACATTCATACATTCAACAACCTTCTTTTTCGTTTTATGTATTGTGTGAGTGCTGGCAGTGTGCATGCCGTGTTTTGTGATGATCCTTGCCTCCTTGTGTGTGTCTTTGTTACATACATATATACAAAATATATATATATCACATTTCACACTCACCTATATATCAACACATATATATAGCCACACATTCTCCTTCATACATGCATCAAAACGCACACATCTCGCCACACATGCATCAAAACACACACATCTCGACACACATGCATCCAAACACACACATCTCGACACACATGCATCAATTTCGTTACAAATAGCGGTACACAGTGTCTCACCCCCATCTCGACGCCCCAGCGTCCCAAAACAAGCGGTAACAGCACAAAACTGGACCCTACCTGACCATCGATGATGTGTGTCGTCATCACAGGTGTTCCTGTCGTCATCACAAGTTCTTCTGTCATGTCTGAGAATCGTCTCAGAGCTTCGTCGCGGTCACCACTATAATATTACTGTATGCCCGGCCAACCTTTGGGACACCAGATAATACCACAGAAACTCTCCCCTTCATATCACTTGTCTATCAACTCATTAACCAATGCTAAGGAAGAATGAAGTCAAGACACAGATAAACAGTGGAGAAGTTGTGCTTTACTAACACCAACTCCTGTCCACCTACCAGTGACCTATCATCCACACCCCTTGCCTTCTAGCCACACAAGATCTCATTACTACTTTAGCCTGTATCAAAAGCAGTGTCCACAGCACATGGGACAGGAGTCCTATGTCTGTGTTCACACTCAATTGGAATATGTGAATTTAGCCAGCATCAGACAGAGTGTCTGGGGTTCCTGCTCCAGAGTAGGTGTGCCTCACTCCAGAGCCAGGAGTAGAGTGATCTCTCTCCAGGGGGTCTGAAGCAGAGTCTAGAATTAAGATCTTGGTTTGAGGCTAGTGTGGTCAGAGGGCCAATGGGATGCAGGTGACTGGGCAGTCCCCAGCCAGCCAATCAGGCACCTCCACAGTCAGGGTGGGTGGCACCCTCCCCCAGTAGGGGTAGCTGTCACTCAACCCAGCTGCAGGTGGTGCCCTGTGTGTATATGCAAATTAGGCTGGTGGACCAGCCCAGTGGTCAAGGCAGGGGGGGCAGGTAGTTATACAGTTACAATAGATCTCTGTTAAAATGGTCTTTTCTCCAATTGCACTCTTTATGGATGCATAGAGACATATTTCAACAATCATGTATGTCGTCATCACGGGTGTTCTTGTCGTCATCACGGGTGTTCTCGTCGTCATCACGAGTTCTTCTGTCATCTGAGAATCGTCTCAGAATATCGTCATGGTCACCACTATAATATTACTGGATGCCCGGCCACGTTTGGGACACCAGAGAATACTACAGAAACTCTCCCCTTCATATCACTTATCTATCAGCTCATTAACCAATGCTAAGGAAGAATGAAGACAAGACACAGATAAACAGTGGAGAAGTTGTGCTTTACTAACACCAACTCCTGTCCACCTACCAGTGACCTATCATCCACACCCCTTGCCTTCTAGCCACACAAGATCTCATTACTACTTTAGCCTGTATAGAAAGCAGTGCTTACAGCTTATGGGACAGGAGTCCTATAGCTGTGTTCACACTCAATTAGAATAGATGAATTTTGATAGCATCAGACAGAGTGTCTGGGGTTCCTGCTCCAGAGTAGGTGTGCCTCCCTCCAGAGCCAGGAGTAGAGTGATCTCTCTCCAGGTGGTCTGAAGCAGAGTCTAGAATTAAGATCTTGGTTTGAGGCTAGTGTGGTCAGAGGGCCAATGGGATGCAGGTGACTGGGCAGTCCCCAGCCAGCCAATCAGGCACCTCCACAGTCAGGGTGGGTGGCACCCTCCCCCAGTAGGGGTAGCTGTCACTCAACCCAGCTGCAGGTGGTGCCCTGTGTGTATATGCAAATTAGGCTGGTGGACCAGCCCAGTGGTCAAGGCAGGGGGGGGCAGGTAGTTATACAGTTACAATAGATCTCTGTTAAAATGGTCTTTTTCTCCAATTGCACTCTTTATGGATGCATAGAGAAATATTTCAACAATCATGTACTGCCTCTTATATAGGAACATCTCTTCATTACTCTCAGGCATCATATATGAACATATATTTTACACAGCTTATATCATGTCATAATGGGAGTGGGATATTATTACTTTTAGTTTATATAACATCGTCCCCACTCCGTCGCCCAAGACTAATAATGCTCTCTGCCAATATATAATTCTTAACCGAAAATCCGTATATTTTTACAAATTGTTGATAAGCTTTATTAAGCCACACAAGGGCATACATATCAAGAGATACGCTTGCCAGGTGGACAATTAATGTCCTAAAGATGGCAGGAGTGGATACGGACAAATATGCGTCACACTCAACAAGAGGAGCCATGGTGTCAAAGGCACGCCTCTTAGGCATTTCGGTCAAGCGCATACTAGCGCATGCAGGATGGAAGACCGAACGATCGTTTGCTAGACATTATAACAAGCGATTGGAAAAGCCAAGTGGCGTCGCACGGCGACTGCTACAACATTAAAGTCAAAAAAGGTGAGAACATACCATTGTCACAAACATATAAGGTTACCCAACGTTCCATACCACAAAACATAAATTAAATTAAATATCAGGATAAAATGATATTACGTAAAGTCTCCCTAGCCTGCGGCTAGCCTGAGGCTATATACCGAGGTAAAATAGATTAGTTAGACGAATCTTACCTTGGTATAGATGATGGATAACTGTTGTTTTACCGAGGTATAAGCCTCGGCTAGACGTGGGTGAGGGCCCACCCTCCACACCCTGCCACGTCTAGTCCCTTGCTTGTACCAAGGAAACATTAGTATTTAGAATTTTAGAGATCATTTTATCCTGAATTAGTAGGATAAGATTGCTGTACCCGGATGTGCTTACCTCTCCCTCGCCCACGTCTAGCCGAGGCTTATACCTCGGTAAAACAACAGTTATCCATCATCTATACCAAGGTAAGATTCGTCTAACTAATCTATATATATATATATATATATATATATATATATATCTATATATATATATATATATATATATATTAATTTATAAATATATTTATATATATAAAAAACCCTTTTGTAATAGCTGGTATCCGAGGGTGGTAACTCCACGTTTTCGCACAAATGCAAAGAGTGGTAGGCCCCTACTTTTCCAAACCGAAGGGACCGCTGTAAGGGACTGTTTCACCCACTGAGGGCAGTACGTGCTATCCAGGTGGGCAGTGACAGGTCATTCACATTCGGTCCTTGGTGGAATAAACCAAGAAGTGCCGCAAGTCGAGTAGGACATGACCCACCACAATACTAAGTGAGTTTACTAGAACCGGTTACTGCTGAAGCCAATGGTGTCAAGACTTTTGACAAGTATGTCAATTAGTTCATTACAAGACAGGTGTTGTATACATTGCGGAATGGGACATGGCTCAGGCGGTAGGCGTGTCCATCTGTGAAGGTCTGGGTCATCGGATCGATCCTGCTCAGTGGACACATTTGCAGTTTGGGCTATTTTCCGTTCCAACCAGTGGTCCACAACTGGTTCATCAAAGGCTGTGGTATGTACTCTCATGTCTCTGGGAAAGTGCATATAAAAGATCCCTTGCTGCTTATCGGAAAGTGGGTTGCGGCAGTAGGTTTCCTCCAAAGAAATATGTCAAAATGACCAGATGGTGGACGTCCAATAGTCAATGTGCTCTAGAGGCGTCGTTAAACGGTATAAATTGCTTTTTATTCAGAACAGAATAGTATGACAGTTAAATCAGGCTAACGGTTCACTCGGCAATCTCAACCCTATCGATCCACCAGCTGTTTGGTAGTTGAGGGGTGGCCGGTGGCAAAATCGGATTTCAGCTTGACGACAGCATTGCAGCCCATGCTGTGACGTCAGTGCCGGTGTCGCAGTTTCAGCGCCCGGTCAGTTTCAGTGCCTGGTCAGTTTCATGCGCATGCGTCAAAATCTAACATCATCGTCACTAACCTTATAAATTTAATATAACGTTTTTGGTAAAGATGTTTTCTACATGTGTACAAAGCGATTTGTTTCTAGGTGGTCTGGTTTTAGAGATATATCACTTTTCCGGTATTTTCTGTATGAAGATTGCTAGCGACCATTGACAATGCCTTGAGTTTGACGGTACGCGCAATGCAAAACCTCAGTTTTATTCAAAATTAATACAAATCAAGAACCCTAACCTTATAAATTTAATAGTCTTTTTGGTAAAGATGTTTTCTATATGTGTACCAAGCGATTTGTTAATAGGTGGTGTAGTTTTAGAGATATTTCACTTTTGCTGTATTTTCTGTATGAAGATTGCTCACGACCATTGACAATGCCTTGAATTTGAGTCTATACGGGCCGCTGAAACTGACCGGGCGCTGAAACTGCGACACCGGAAGGACCGAGACCCGCTAGGTGGCGACAAGTTAATTTAGTATCGAAAATGCGAAATATTGCCGAGAGGTGGCACCAATGCATGTGTATGGGGCCCTGGAGTAGGTTAGCGATTAACGCTAGGTGGCGAGCCTTGTACTGAGTTAGTTAATTAGCCTGTCAGCCAACAGGTGGCGGGGCAGTGTCTGTTGACAGCAGCAAGATGGATCTACCACCCCTCGTCCTGCCGCGAATTACCCATGTTAGCACTAACATGGACGATTGACCATGTTTACACTTCAAATATCTCCAACTTTAGTGATATAAAATCAACGTCACTTCAAGAAATTGAACGGTCTGTGGGAAAGCCACCACAGACTCATGGGGGAGGTCGGCGGGACCAAGTGGTCCTTAGCCGCTGCCGTATTGGCCACTCGTGGCTTACACATGCTTTTCTTCTCAAGGGGGAACCTCCCCCTGAATGTATTGGGTGTCAGTCCCCGCTGACACTCAAACACATTTTACTAAGTTGCATTGATTTTTTGGCCCTGCGCCAACAGTTCTACACTGCAGACAGTATGCATGACCTTTTTACTAAGGTAAAACAGGAAAACATTTTAGCCTTTTTGAGGGCAGGTGGACTGTACCACCTCATATAGTTTACTAAATAGATTCTATCAATTATTAATACAACTTTTATTTTTCTATGGGAATTTGTTTCCCTTGACCACACATATATGATTGTGAGCTTTCTAATTTAATGAGTGTCTATTGGCACATAATTGATTGTCTGCTTTTACATGTAAAAGCGATGGTTTGAACAAAAAAAACTAAATTTCTCGCCGTGAATATGGCCTATGCTGCCGACACGGCGTAAAGCAACCACCAATCAATCAATCAATCAATCACGTCACTTCACACTAAAGTAACCTAGGTCATGACGGTCAGTCCAATATATTTCTTCTTCTTTTTTTTAAAGAAAAAAGGAAAAAGAAAAAAAAGGAGATTAAAAACTCAAAGCCATTGGTCTATGCAACTTACAATATAGAATCAATTTCGATTGCAAACATGCACCTTTCAGGGGTACGGCTGGACACATGGAAGAAACTCTGAATTACCGGAGTCTCTCCGTGACAGAAACCGTAAATTACAGGTCTCTTTGCATGATAGCAAACTTCAAGCTTTCACAGGACTTAATACACTTCTTTGGGAGCCATTAACCCTCTCACCACCAAATCTATTTGTGTAGTCTGCTCTCATTCAAATGTCGTCTGCTGCCGATATTATACATTGGAATGCTAGATTTAATTTGACTAAACATTACTTGAACATTACTTGATACCCGTCCTGATATGACCTCAGATGTTCCTAGGACGTAAAACAACAACAAACAACAACATTACTTGATACATTGATGGAGCAAATGTACTACTAAATGTCGTCTGCTGTCGATATTATTCAATGGAATTCTAGTTTTAATTTCATGGAACTAGCAGATGCACTCCCAAATATCGTTTGCTGTCGATGTTATTCAGTGAAATGCTAATTTTATTTTCATTGCAAGTGAGCAGTTTTCACTGAACGAGCTGCTGTGTTGCTAAATGTCGTCAGTTTTCGTCTGATTGAAGCAGCCAACATTTAAAAGAGAGCATGCAGACGATACTGAAAGAATATGGATCCAGTGAAAGGCTACTGGCTGATTGTGGTGAAAGAGTTAAACATAAAACAAAATCTTGTTAAATGCTACTAAACTAACTGTACAACAATGCTGTAGCAATTAATTAACTAATTAATTAGTTAATTTATTAAATTAACATTGCTTAGCTTGTTTGGATCAAACAACTTTAGCTAGTCTCAAAAATGTTCTATTGAAGAACATTAGTCAGAGATATATATATTTATATATATATATAGTATAGAAGAGCTGCTTGGTCTTACTCACATAATATATTATGCAGCAAATATGTACATAACAACACTAGAAGCTTAGCCCTAATTGTACTTGCTAACACTTAATGGGGTTAAATAGGTTTATCGCAGGCTTCTGTGGTTTATATAACCTTTGATTAACATCTACATATTGCTATTTAACCTAGACGACACTTGCCACTCCATTCCCCTATTGCACAGAGTGGAATAAATATCTTAGTTACTGTGTAATGCTTGACCTTAACCAGTCCGACAACAGACGACTACTCGAGGCTTGTTCAACTACCAGCTTGTCGATAGAATCATGCCTAAGTGATTTATACTGACAAAAGGCGTAAGTGATTCATGCCTAAGTGATTCATATGTTTACCTATACTGGACGCGGTGGTCGAATCGGTAGAGCGCAGGCTTCCCGTGTGGAAGATCAGGAGTTTGAATTCCAGTCGACTCAAACCAATGACTTATAAAATTGATAGTTGTTGCTACCTAGCCTGGCGCTCTGCATTAATAGGATAGGACAAGGACTGGTTCGCAGTGTCAGGATAATGTGATGGCGTGGGATATAAGAGCATGGTCCTGGTGGGCTGGTCTCCCAATGGGGCAGTGATATAATCGCCATTAGTGTGCACTGTCACAAGTCGGTACCCGTACTGATGACCTTGGATGTTGCTAGGATGTAAAACAACAACAAACGAAGTGTTATTGTTTCTCAGACGAGTAACGACACTACCTTGGCTGGTCAGGATAGCAGACAGTGGGGATAATTAAACATGGTGGTGAAGCATTGTGGAGACGGTTATTAATATTATAGTTATCGGTCGTTGATTCGGTTTAAGGGAGATTCCTATGTTCCTCTCTTACAGATATTACTTTATTAACAGGCTGTTGATGTTCCTTTAGTCAAAGAATGTTTCTTTATTAAAATAATGTCCCTTTATTAAAAGAGTGTCCCTTTGTTAAAAGAATATTTATTTATTAAAAGTGTGGTCCTTTATTAAACGACTGTTCCTTTTTCAAACGGCTATTCCTTTGTTAAAATGGTGTTTCTTTGTTAAAAGGGTGTTTCTTTGTTAAAAGGGTGTTTCTTTGTTAAAAGGGTGTTTCTTTGTTAAAAGGGTGTTTCTTTGTTAAAAGGGTGTTACTTTGTTAAAAGGGTGTTTCTTTGTTAAAAGGGTGTTCCTTTGTTAGAAGGGTGTTCCTTTGTTAAAAGGGCGTTTATTTGTTAAAAGGGCGTTTTTTTGTTAAAAGGGTGTTTCTTTGTTAAAATGGTGTTTCTTTGTTAAAAGGGTGTTCCTTTGTTAAAAGGGCGTTTCTTTGTTAAAAGGGCGTTTCTTTGTTAAAAGGGTGTTTCTTTGTTAAAAGGGTGTTTCTTTGTTAAAAGGGTGTTTCTTTGTTTAAAAGGTTTTCCTTTGTTAAAAGGGCGTTTCTTTGTTAAAAGGGCGTTTCTTTGTTAAAAGGGTGTCTCTTTGTTAAAAGGGTGTTTCTTTGTTAAAAGGGCGTTTCTTTGTTAAAAGGGCGTTTCTTTGTTAAAAGGGTGTTTCTTTGTTAAAATGGTGTTTCTTTGTTAAAAGGGTGTTTCTTTGTTAAAAGGGTGTTTCTTTGTTAAAGGGTGTTCCTTTGTTAAAAGGGTGTTCCTTTGTTAAAAGGGTGTTCCTTTGTTAAACGGGTGTTTCTTTGTTAAAAGGGTGTACTTTATCAAAAGGCTGTTCATTTATTAAAATGTTGTTCCTTTATTAAGAGGGTGTTCCTTTCTTAGAAGGATGTTCCTTTATTAAAGGGATGTTCATTTATTAAAAGAGTGGTCCTTTATTAAAATGATGTTCTTTTATCAAAATGATGTTCATTCAGTAACATAAATTAAAAGCCCGTTCCTTTCTTAAAAGGGTGTTCCTTTAGTAAAAGGATGTTCATATGAGTCGACCGCTTGCTTCTATTGCGTCAGTTCCAAATCTGGCTGGATAAAATCAATAACTTAAGAAATGTCTACTTGTCGCAATCTATCCTGGTGCTCAGTGTTACTGGGATTAGCGTAAGAAGCAGTGGATTTAGTAAGAACAATCATCTGCGATTGAAATTTCGCTCTCTGGTTTGAGGAGATAAAAAAAAAAGTTTGGTTATGTGAAATTCCCCCCTCTGATTCAACAAATGTAACAATGGCTGTTTGTGACTTGTATTTACAGAATGACCCCATTTCCATGTATGAAGATTCGGTAGCGGCACATCTCACAAAGATTCTTCACTCGGACAGCCCCTCTGTGGTCATCTCATCAGCAAAGTGAGTGATGGCTGTACTAAAATAAAACCACCAGGTACGTTGGCCGAATTGGTAGATGCGGGCCTCACGTGCAGGCCTCGCATGCGGGAGATCAGGAGTTCAGTTGACAGTGGAGTCAAACCAATGCCATAAAATTGATACTTGTCGCTTCCTAGACTGGCTCTCGGCATTAATATGATAGGGCAAGGACTGGTTTAGATCAGTCAGGATAATGTGACTGGGTGGGATATTGGGTCATGCTGCCGGGGGCCTGATTTCCCAGAGGGGCTGCATTATAAAGTTGCAATGAGTGTGCACTGTCACAAGTCGGTACCCGTCCTGATATGACCCTTAGATGTTGCTAAGATGTAAAACTCCAACCAACCCAACCAAAATATAACCACCAACATTTTGTAGTAGTCTACACTGACCTGTCCGGCAAGGAGCCACATAGACAGGTAGTTATGGATAGGGTGATTGCATCATGGAGCATAGGTAGTGTAATGATTAGCACACTAGCCCTGAAATGGCAAGAGGTGTGGGTTCAAATCCAAGATTATAGTCTTTGGGAGGGAGTAACTGCAGAGGCTCCAAAATAGAGCACTAAAAATATGCCATTGGGACAGTCTTCCCAAAACAAGAGCTGCCTAAGATAGCACAAGTAAAATTCCTCACAAAGAGGCAACAGGATCACCTAAGATTGTATGCATACAACAATTCTCGAACCAGAGAAAACTACTCACAAACAAGATGCACAAGACGCTACAATGGTCTGTTACTAGCAATGGTATAATCAAAATGCAATGCATATGATCGCAGTGAAGCTAACATGAGTGCCAATGTTTGGAATAAACTGCCAGCTGCAACATGAAATGCAGAAAACATAGCAGTCTTTAAGAAACTACTAACAAATAATTTAACCTAGAAAAACAGATGATGTTTAAATTGACTATCACAAAGTATAAGAAAAGCTGGATTTTGGACTGTTTGCAATCTACAAACAGTTATAAGCCATAAACAAGAAGCATGAAAAACAAAATTATTACTAAAACAAAATTCGAAAGATTTAAATCAAATTGGATTAGTGATGCCCAGCGGTGAAAACAAGTGTTAACACACTTATCCGCTATGAGCAGTGTAAATAAATTCATCACCAAAATAAACTGACAAATTTGTTGTGTTCATTTCATAGTTATTGAGTTTTTGTTGGAAAGGGTTGAGTTCACCAAATGGGTAAAGTTGCACAGTCCGATATTTTTTGCTATATTTGTTTAGAGAAATATGTTAAGTTGATCATTACAATCTAACTTACTTTAGTTTGAAGTAACTCTCATACAAATGGCTAAATTTGGGGATATCTGAAATGAAACCATTCATTTTGTCATGTGTGTCAACATTTTGAAACCATAGGCTTGAGTAGTAACAGGTTCTATTAAATTGATTTAGTGTTCCCTTATAACGGGCAACATACACTTAATAAGTGCAACATTATTTAAGCTTGCGACTAATTTGCAGCCAAAAGTCGGCGACCTTGCGACCAAAGCAAAGGTAGGCGGGAAAAACAATGGTTGGCAATCAGTCAGCAACCGGTCGATGGTCAGCAACCGGTTGATGAATAACTGGCGACCAGTCAGCAACCGGTCACAAGCACTGAAGATGGATGGTGACGACCTTGCAACTGTTTTGGTCACAAAGAGCTTTTTAGTGCAGCATCTGCAACCTCCTTGCGACCAAAGTGGTCGCCTGGAGGTCGCCACCCACTTTGCGATCACCCCAATTTGATGGTCACAAAGTAGTCACAAGCAATCGCAAGTGTAGTGTGACGGGGGTATAACTTGGATATGTAGAATCAAATCTAGCTAATAATAGTTATGAGTTTTTTGGCTTTGACAATAGACGAGATCACGTTCCAACTGCGCATGCGCTGAAAACGGTGTTGGCAGCAAAGCAAAGGCATACTGCCATTGAGTTTGCTGATATGCATAGGGAAAAACTTGGATTTTATTCAAAATTAATAAAGATACATAATTTGGCACAAACATGAATGGATGGATGCAATATAATAATATAATGAGTATGTTTAAGACATAACTCTCCATAATTAAGCATTTTGAGCTAAGAAACATACAATTTCAGTCACTTTACAGGCTGATGTTTACATCACCATTGATTAGACATAAGTAATTCTTGTTCTATATATTAAAATGTAAAATGTGTCAACAAACACTTCTTTCAAAGAAATATATAACAAATGTCTGATTAACCCTACCCATTTCCTAGGATATAAATAAAAACATGAATAAAATGAGTAAAACTGACTCTGGCTATGGCTGAGTGCCTAGATTTGTCTAAATCTAAATGCAGATGGCATAAGATGTGCTGATTAGATTGATCTAAATGCAACGCTAGATAAAAGATTAACATCTTATTTTATTATATCTATTTCTTTAGTTGGTATTCTATGTTTCAAACATGAGCTGAAACTAGCACATTTCATAGCTGCACCCAGTGTCTTAGCATTAGCCATGTGCTTCGCAGGGTTTTGTTTTTCTTCCACGCATCCCACCCCACAATGCACCGCGCGGCTGGAATGGTGATCTAGTCTCTTTGGTTCGTTCATCGGGCTATGCAGCTTTAAAGCACCCTTTGTGTATCCTTCATTGCAAAACCAATAATGTCGCTTGGCATTTCAGCGTACTGTGTGAGACGGTGAGGGAATTCGTTGCCAAGGTCGGGAAGGCTGGCCTTGATATAGAGGAGGATGAGGACTCAATAACAAAGAAGGTACGACTAAGAACCAACTCATCCTCAAAGTCTGCAGGTTTCTCTAAATCATTAGTACACACTTGTTAGTTTAGTTTTGTTTGTTTGTTTAGCAACTCCCTAGCACAGAAATTAAACATCGGCTATTGGGGGCTCATACAGTGGTTAATCATATCTAACATAAGCCGTGTTCACACGGGCAAAATGTAAAGCGATTTATACAAGGCAAATCATATGAATCGATTTAGTTTGAAAGTGTTTCGCATTCACATGGGCAGTGCTTTGAGTCGGTTTAAAGCGGAAGTGGATATCTGCGCATGAGCAAGTCCAGACTAACCAGCACCAGTTTGGGTTCGTCGACGTTGGCACTAGAGAGTGTGGGTTCGACCTAGATATGTATGGACTGAATCGTATTGGTTTGGAACGGTCAAAACTTCTGCTGGGCAGTGAAACCCTAAAAATAAATGATGAAAAAAATATCTGTGCACAGTTAGCGGTTTCATAGACCAAATTATATTATATAGTGTGATGTCCTTAATCCGCCTCAAGTAAGTTGGTTGCGTTCACACAGGCAAAATAAATCGATTCACAGAAATCGACTCACGTACACTACCTCGACAGGTGGTTTACAGTATCCAGATCACAGGAATCGAATCAGCCTTAAACCGCCTCAGCCGCGCGTTCACACGCGAAATGTAACCCGAACTATACAAGTCGCTTTCTACGAATCGATTTACATCGCCCGTGTGAACACGGCTTAAGAAATTACATTTCAAACAGGTAAAATAGAGCACAGAAATGTATGCCAAAAGAGCATACAACTCTGGTCAAAGCATTTTAGTTTGATACAAATATGTAAAATGCTCACACAAATGATGAAATATAGGCATTTCTGTCTCTTTAACTTTATTTCTGTGAGCCATACTACAAGTGCTAGCCATGCTGCCATGGATGAAAGATTACCACGATTTCACGGGTTTTCACGATTTTGGATAACCCCGCATTTAACTATCACAAAATGTCAATGATATGACAGCAATCGGTCAATTCAAATCCCGTTCTTATATGACCTCAGATGTTGCTTGGACATACAACTTAAACAGAAAATAAGGAGTGATTGCAAAGAGAGAGAATGGGATTTGGCGACATGGGCGATAATACAGTAACAATAGAGGGAGTGCATGTGACGTCATCACTCAGCGGTTAGCTATCTTGTATGACACTTAATACCACCTATGGTGCCCCCTGTCTTATACCAAGAACACTACAGCCACCACTGGGCCTACCTGTAGTCAGGGCCACCAAAGTATGTGGCGCCACCTAGTGGGTACTGCCTGAACCTTTCTAATTCTTTGAAACAGCATTTAAAGTGTCAAAATACTGCGCTTTTGCAATGATGTGAGGCTACATGATTAAAAAAAAACTTTCCATCCATAAAAAACCCTTTTCCACCAACTTTTAAGACCAAACTGCTCAAAACAGTGACAAATAAACCAACACATCGGTATATAAACACAATATAAGCACTTCCAAGCCTTTCATATGTAATCCAATATGGCCACTGGAAGTTGTCTCGTGACGTCATTACAACCCCTCTATAAGGCCAGTAGAATACTCTCTAAGGATAGTCTGTATAGACCTATTTCATATGACGTCAGCATAGCTATCTAGGTCAGTGCGCGCGCCTATTGGCTGCAGGACAACACACTGTCACACTGTAAACTCAATGGCTATGAGCAATCTTCATACAGAAAAGGTGAAATATCTCTAAAACCACACTACCTAGAAACAACCCGCCTGGAACACATATAGAAAACATATTCAATGAATAGATTATATTAAATTGATAAGGTTAGGCTTCTGTATTTCTATTAATTTTGAATAAAACTAACGTTTTGCACTGCGCGTACCGGCAAACTCAATGCATTGTCAATGGCCGTGAGCAATCTTCATACAGAAAAAGTGAAATATCTCTAAAACTGCACGACCTAGAAGCAACCCGCTTGGAACACATATAGAAAACATATTCAGCGAATTGATTATATTAAATTTATAAGGGTAAGCTTCTGCATTTCTATGAATTTTGAATAAAATAAACGTTTTTTACTGTGTGTACCGGCAAACTCAATGGCAGTGTGCCTCCGTTCTGCAGCCAAACTGCGCGCGCATACACAATCATAAATGTTTATAAACATTGAAAGGGGTCTATATTGACTGATCAGTGGAATTGACTACTAATCCTATGCACTTCGAGAAGGTTTTAATGTGACCCCATACCAATGAAATTGAATGATAAAATTGAAGATGAAATATTTCGCAACAACATGGTTAATGTGACCGGACACGGTGACCGAATCGGTAGAACTCAGGCTTCCTATGCGGAAGGTTGGGAGTTCGATTCTTGGTCGAGTCAAACCACTTCACTTATAAAATTGATACTTGTCGCTATCTAGCATGGCATTCGGGATTACTAGGAGAGGGCAAGGACTGGTAAGCTCAGTACTGTCAGGATAATGTGACTGTGTGCCAGTGTGGGGGATCCTGATCTGAACTTACATGTTGCCAGGACGTAAAACCCCAACAAACAAACAAAACGTGGGCAATATATACATTCATATTTTCAAAAACTCTCTGCTCTGAATATTGTTCTCTTTTTCTCTCCGTCCAGTGTTCGATACTCAACGAGAAACTTGATGCCTTAATATCAACTCTAAATGAAGAATCTGAGGCCTCCATACAGGTAGGTGAATTATCTCCACTCACACCGGGCGCGGTGGCCCAATCGGTAGAGCCCAGGCCTCCCGTGCGGAAGGTCGGGAGTTCAATCCCTGGTCGAGTCAAACCTACCTTTTTTGCCTAAATTTACATTGTTTCTGAATTTAACTTCCGCTTAAGCTAAGATTCCTTACACGCGGTATGCGAATGCAGCAAAAAATTGAAAAGCATCTAAGTCAATGGGGCTGGTTCCTTACACGCGGTATGCGGCATGTGGCATGCGAATACTGAATCGGTCCATGTAGCAATCGGTGTGGCATGCGAATGCGAATGCCCATAGACAACAGTGTTAGTGTGGGTGTGGGTGAAAGGACCCAACCCGCATGCCGCATACCGTGTGTAAGGAATCTTAGCTTTATGAGTCTTTACCTTATTCCCGAGTTTACCTTGTTCCTGAGTTTACCTTGTTCCTGAGCTTACCTTGTTTCTGAGTTTACCTTGTTTCTGAGTTGACCTGCTTCCTGAGTTTACCTTGTTCCTAAATTGACCTTGCTTTTGAATTTTGCTTGAGTCTTTACCTTGTTCCTGAGTTTACCTTGTTCCTGTGCTTCAATGCACATTTGGTCCTCTGCAATTTTTCAGCAAATGAACCCCTCCACAAAGATAAGAGAAAACACTGACGAGGAGAAAGAACAGGAACAACTTCCCGAAATCACGGTCGAGGCGCCAGAGGTCACTCTGGGGTCACCAGACACGACAGCGATGACCTTGCCTTACCTTGACGACACTCCCGACGAAATGAGGAAACAGCTCAAACCCAGATCAGTGAGTGTTTAGATCATTCTAGCATCATGTTCTAGTTGACCTTTTTAATTCGAGCCAGGCTTAGATCATGTCGTGTGTGGGTCCCCTCCGCCCCCCCCCCCCCCCCCTCCTCTCCCCTCTCTGAAGTAAATGGCAATTAGGGTGCGACACAGCTAACTCTGCATGCTCCGCTACTATTGTTAAAAACTCAGAATCCGGATACTCTCCGCCATTGTGCCCTATCGTGGAGTATTCTTGGATTCCCACCGCTGTGTATAACTTACAGCGTCATCAAAGGCTGGTTGCTCTCATAACATGTCTATGTGGTGTGGGAGGTTTAAAATCCCTTGGGTCGGTAAAAGTGTAGGCTCGGGCTTTCTATCGACCAGCAGTGGAATGAGGAAGACCAGTCGTCTATGACTGAAATTTCCCCTGCTTAAACAACTAATGGACCAAAAAAACATAGCTAAGATCATATCAGGATGGGTATCGACTTGTGACAGTGCACAGTCATGGTGACTTTATAGTGCTTCCCCACTGGGAGACCAGGCCGCCAACTCCATGACCTGCTAGCCCACTCAGTCCCACACTGAGCCAACCATTCTTTACTCTGTCATCGGAATGCGGACCGTCAGGCTAGGTAGTGACCGGTATAAACTTTGTGCAAGCCATTCGCATGAATTGGCTGGAGTGAGAACTATGAGCTGCCACAGGGGCTCTCAACTGATGCGGCCATCCTTTCTTTGCCTCTTTTAAATACTGATCATTGTTTAATTCTTATTCATCTACGTAATTTACTATTAATCACTGTTACTTTATCTATTTATAAATATATATATACAGTAAAACCTAACCGACCAGCTTGTGGTGTTCTCCGTGGCAGAGTGGTTAGAGTGTCTGACATTTTTCTAGGTCAGACTCCTAATCTGAAAGTTGGTGGTTCGATTCCCTGTGCCCCCCCCCCACCACCTCTGCCAATTTATATTTCCACCGCTGTGTATAACTTACAGCATCATCAAAGGCCGATTGCTCTAATACCATGTCTATGTGGTGTGGGAGGTTAAAAATCTTTTGGGTCGGTAAAAGTGTAGGCTCAGGCTTTTTATCGACAAACTGTCTAATGTTGACTTCAGACTTATCCATGATAGGCAGTATAAATCTTCCAAGACCTCCAGAGATCGACCACTCCCCTATATCGATCGCTTTATTTGGGTACCAACAATACCATTGCAACCATATTCCTTAACTGACCACCTCCCTAAAGGGGCTGTCACATTAGGGTTTTTTGCGGGAGCGTATGGCGGCGTAGGCGCGTTACGTCATATACGTCGGCATACGCCGTATATGCTACTCATACGCTACGCATACGCTACTCATACGCTACTCATACGCCGCCAGGTGACGGCTTATGTGAAGCGTATGAGGCATACGCTGCCATACGCTTTCATAAATCCGTCCGTCCAAATTTTTTTGTGCATGCTAAAAAAATCTCGACCTATGAGGGCGTATGGCCCATACCGTCAAAAAATGTCACAGCACGCTCCCATACGCTCCTCGTACGCTCCTCGTACGCTCCTCGTAGGTTCCACATACACTCAAAACCACCCGAAAGGTCACAAAATGTCATCATAGGCCGGCACGCGCAGGACCTACGTAGGTTTTCAATACGCTCCCGCCATACGCCGTAATGTGACAGGGCCTTTAATGAACTACTTAAAGTCGGTCCCAAGGTCGGTCCATTTAGAGAGGTTTTACTGTACATGTATTGAATTCCATTAAACTGTCCATACTTATCTAAATTAGTCTGAAATCGCCATTCACTATTGTTGTTTTTTCCTGAAATCCAAATGAAGATAGTCTTGAATTCCTATCAAAAACAGCCTTGAAAAGCCTTGAAATGCCTTGAAATAACCTTGAAATAGCCTTGAATTCCATATCTTCACATGTACGAACCCTGTAATAATTTGTGCAATCAATCGATTACTATAGCTGCGATACTATTTGTGGTGGTAATTGGAGTTGCCCTAATTGTTTGTTTTCACACAGACCATGATCAAACCACGTGACATACTTATGTCACGTGCCAACAGTCTGAAGAAGGCAGTGCGTCAGATTATCGAACACACTGAACGAGGTGAGTACGCCTAACGCTAGTATTCCATATATGCGGTATGCAAGTGCAAATGTGTATGAGGTATTCAGCGTCTTTCCGCTGTTTGTATTGGAACTGGCACACTCAGTTCGCATTCACACCAATTGGTATGATCCAGTTTGCCATATTTTTTCTTTTTCTTTTTTTAAAAATTGAGGCTGTATTTATACTGTCCATAGCATATAAGCCCGGGTACCGAGGCTTGTTTTCAATGCTGGCCAGTTGTAGTGTTGGTGTTATCTTACCACACAGTAGCTGCTGATAAGTTATTTGATTGCCTGCATTTCAGTAGCAGATAGATAATTGGTTGGTATGGTTAGTAGCCTATGTTAGTTTTTTTTGGATTTTCTTGGCATATATTTCTTTCCTTGAAGATTTTTGTATTTATATATGTATTTTATTTTGTTCTACTCTTATTACTAGACTAGCCTACTCCTATTTACTTATCATAGGCTTGTATATAGCTGTGTGGTGTGTTATCTGGCTACTTTTGGCATGGTTACCTTCCATTGGGCATCCTGCTGGTGGGCCGTGACATATCACATGCCATTTCCAGCGTGCTTCTCTCATCAGCTTTTATTTGGCTTCTGGTCTGCTTTAATAATGGCGCATTATTTGCTCTAGTAGCCCTTTGTGGTTTTGTTAGGAGTTTGTTTTGACTATAGCTATATGCTAACGTTTTCAAATGAATTATTCTCCTATTTTCTAGTAATTTCACTCTGGTTCTTTTGTGTATGTCATAGGTGGGGTGCAGCTGGTCTACTCTTGGACAGATCTTTAGGGCTCTGTTCTGCAGTATTTGCAGGTTTTTTAGTAGTTCTTTTCTCGCATCCATGTAGTTTACATCTCCATAGTCAAAATAGGGGAGCACCATGCCCTTGAAGATTTTTATTGACATTTCTTGTGTCATGTAGTCTCTTAGCTTTGCAAATAGCCACAGTTTGTGGTTTACTTTCTGGATAATGTTATTTATACATAGGTTGTAGTTTAGTTGGCTGTCCAACTCAAGCCCTAGGTATTTGTAATGGTCTACATTTTTTAATGTTTGGTTTCCTAACTTACAGTGTAGTTTTCTTTCTGGCATTATGCGAGAAGAGTACTGTTTTTGATTTGCTTGTGTTGGTTATTTTGTTGGACTCACACCACTCGTCTAGTTTTAGTAATAGTTTATTTAGTTTAGTTATTACCTCCTCTTCTGTGGTGCTATTTGCGTATATGACTGTGTCATCTGCATATAGTTGGAGACATTCAGTGTGCAACCATTTTTCTAGATCGTTTATATCGATTATAAAGAGTAGTGGCCCTAACACTGACCCTTGAGGTACACCACATGTGACAGGTTGGTTTTCTGATAGTGTATTGTTTATTTTGCCATCTACAGAAATTACATTCGCAGTTTGGACATATGGAATCAAAGCTATTGCATTTCCATGTTTAACCGTTGGGCTATTCCACCCCCGCTTAAGGCGAGCCTACGTGTTAATATAAATAATTGTTTCCATGTGAATGTCTTGTGCCTCCCGCCGGCGGGTGTCTGTCATCCTGCCAGCCTGACCCTTGACTAGCAATGTCCGAGGTGGAGAGTTCGACTCCTGACAGACTATGGGCAGAAGGCCCTTAATTAAATAAGATTATAGACCAATCCAAATAGCAATCTGAAGTTGACCATAGCGGTTAATAATATAAGTCTGTAGAATAGTAAAGAATGCAAGGAACGTTCATGTCACTTCTTAGGAGCTCACCCTTTTATTCTTACCTCTGACTAACAAAATGAATTGATCAATATAACCTATGTTCTTAGTTAAATATAGTTCAACAGTAGAATGTATGTTATAAGTCAAATCCCCTCCCATATAATTAAGTTAAATAAGTTTGGAATTTCCATAATAAAGGCCTAAATCTCGGCTAAAACATCGGAGCGTGCAGAAACACGTCCGATGGGTCTGGGTCCGAATGCCCGACCTCCTATCGTTGCTAGGATAGTCACAACCGACGTATCCAAGCAACGCTTTACAGCAGGGAACCCGGCCTCGCAAATGTGGCAGTTGCGAACCCGCACAAATAATAGCAAAATGCGTGCCCGTGCAAATAAGGGCAAAATGCAAGCCAGCAAATAATTGGTCGAGTAGTCTCGCCCACTTCACATGTTTTCCTTTCATGTCGCATTCACATACTGCAAATATAGAATCCCAGCTTAAGAGCAATAACATATTCACCCCCTGACCCAAAGTGGGGGTGAATGATGACCATGTCTAAATCCGAGCAAAATCTGCCTCGGTATGAACAAAGACCCTATAACACTAAGACAGCTCACTCCCTATCTCTCCCATGGTAATGTAAATTTTGCAGTGCCATCTTGTGGTGGGTTTGATCAGCCCGGCTGCTGGCTGGTGTTTCACATGTAAACACATGCAAGGCGAGAGGGTGAGTTTAAAATAAAAACCGATAGATTGCCTGCCATTTGGATCTGGCCGATGTTGCGCCTACTGCCTGATCCCCACCTCCCTCTGCCCCGCCCTCCCTCATTCCCCCGCGCTCCCCCACTCTCTGCCCCCTCCCTCCCCCTCCCCATCCTCCTCCCCCTCCCCCTCCTGCCCGACTCTCCCTCCGACTCTCCCTCCTCCTGGCCTCACCACCCTTCCCCCCCCCCCCCCCCCCCCCCCCCCCCCCCCCCCCCCCCCCCCCCTCCTCAAGCACACACCGTTTGGACAATCCATTATAAAATGATCAAACCCACCACCCGGTGCACTCAATCAATCAATCAATCAATAGTTCCATCCTCTAGTCGAGGGTTGGATGCAATGGTTCTCCACTTGTCCCGATGTTGTGCTGTTCTGATAGACTGTGAATAATTCAAGCCTGTCCACCGGTGCACTGGCTGTTCTTAATTACACACTACAGGCTGAGTGAGCCGTCTTAGTGTTATAGGGTCTTTGGTATGATTCAACTATAAATAATCTGTCAATTTCCTTATTCAAGTATGCAATGCTTATCTATATTGGTGTAGAGTTGATGAACTGAGAGAGAATGCAAAGAGAAAAAACAAAGATGGCAGCTACTGGATTCTACTTTTAAAGTTAATCAATCTACATTATTTTTTAGATGGTTCACTCCAAAGCTAGCATGCTATGATAGATAAATATGTGACCAATAAATTTAGCACACGAGATCGTGAATTCACATGGGTATGTATGTCCATAACCCGGCTTCCTGCCACCTTTCCTATATCATTGTTAAACAGCTATGTCACAAGACTGTGAGAGTAAAGCCGTGTTTACACGGGCGAGTTAAAACGGGTCATATAATGCGCCTTGCCTAGTTCGCCTCACATTCGCCGTGTAAACATGACTCTGAGGCGGATTAGGGCTGATTCGCTTCATATGATTCACTTTATGTAAACCACCTTGCCAGGTGGTTTATATGAAGCGATTCCGCTGGTTCCCGGGCGGGGATAGTGCTTGCCGGCTACATGCGCAGCTGTAACTATCGCTGGTGCCCGGCAGTGTTAGGGACCGATTAGGCCGAAATCTATTGAATGCGATCATATTTAACAGAATTACATACTCAAATAATGAAATTGAATTAAATTAACCCTAAATTAAAAGCGATATTAACGTAGCAGCTGCATCGGCGTCGAATCGCCGAGTGTAAACTAAACAAATATAGCAGTGCTTGCCGGCTACAGGCAGAACTAAGGCTGCTGGTTCCCGGCGCCGAAACACTTTCAAACTCGCTTCGTGTAAATGCGCCGCTACTTCGCTTCATATGAATCGCTTTGTCTAATTCGCTTCCCAATTTCCCGTGTAAACACGGCTTAACTGTGTTTAGAGGTTCACATGTCGATTTCGGATTGAAGTTGATATAAAAGATTTTTTTTTAAATTGAGCAGTAATCTGGGACTTGCATAAATGATAAATTTCCGGTTTTCGGAAGATTTAAAAAAAAAGGTTTTTGATCCTATGGATCATTTCCACGCGGATCATAGATCATTTCACCGATAGTCAGGACAAGTAAATGAAAGCCATTGAAAGGCAAGGAAAGTCAGGAAAAGTTTCAACTGCAAGCTTTAACCAGATCAGGAGTCACCCCGATAGAGACAATGTTAACGTGACGGTAACCTACGCGTGTTTGTTTGTTGTTGGTTTACATCCTAGCAACATCGAAGGTCATATCAGGATCGGTATCGATTTATGACAGTGTGCACTCATGGCAACTTTATAGTCCTGCCCCACTGGGAGACCAGACTGTCAGCATTATGACCCGATATCCCACACTGTCACATTCTCTTGATACTGTGCTAACCAGTCATTGTCTTATCCTATTAATGCCGAGTGCCAGGCTAGGTAGCGACAAGTATCAATTTGATAAATTATTAGTTTGACTCGGACAGAATTCAACACTCCCGACCTTCCACATGGGAAACCTTCGCTCTACGGATTCGGTCATTGCGTCATTGCGTCCGGTGGTAGCCTACGCGACTGACACTGTGTCTTGTAAACCTTCTCTGCAGCTGTCGATGAGCAGAACGCGCAGACGCTTGAGCATGAAGCGCGCTGCCTGAGTGTACTTCCGCCGGAAGTGACGTCACCGGACGCCGATATTCTGTCCCCGCTCATGGCCGAAATCAAGATCATCACCGAGAATCCTTCGGGCAGCGATGCAGAAGAGGAGGACAATGAGGAGAGGTATGGGTGGTGGAGGGTTCTATTAAAGTTGCGCAGGTCGCGATGGTTTTGAGGTTTTGTCATTTTCTGAGATGAATTTATATATGAGCCTGTCTCAAAAGGTGATAACTCTTCTTTTTTTTGTCCATTGTAACGCTTGACACAAAACAGCACAGAAACGGTTACACTGAAAACACAAGGACATTTGCTTCAAATCGATATGTATTCTATTGGGATTATGAAACACCATGTAAAAAACAGATCAGTTTATCCTGAGCAAAGGCATAAGTAGATGGTGTGTTGATCGTTACAATGGACAAAGTTTTGTCCCTTATTGCTTAGCACCTTTTGAGACAGTCTCATATATAAGGTTGAAAGTTATTATATACCTTACTTTAGTTTGAAGTAACTTTCATCTTAAATGGCTGACTTTGGAAATATTTGAAGTGCAATCATGCAACATTGATTTTGGCAAGCATGCCAAAAGCTCTCACGCAATAGGCTTCAGCAGTAACATTCTATCAAATTGACTCACTATTCCCTTCTTATGTGGCAACAATTGCTTACAAAAAAAGTGCATTAGTATCTAAGTTAGATATGTAGGGTCAAATCTGGATAATTGTTTTGGTTTTGATGCTTTTATCGAATTATGCAAAATTAAGCTTAGCTAAGCATAAAAGGGTTTTCTGCAATTGCAAGTAAGTCAATATGTGTAGTGCTGATATGCAATTCGCACCTCTCTATCCTCTAAGGCTTTTTGCGGGTATGTCTTATTCAATCAATCAATCAATAGTTCCGTCCTCTAGTCGAGGGTTGGATGCAATGGTTCTCCACTTGTCCCGATGGTGTGCTGTTCTGATAGACTGTGAATAATTCAAGCCTGTCCACTGTGAAATATTTGTAAACCATGATGTTCTTGGTCTCCCTCTCCCTCTGCTGCCATTCACCTTCCCTTCCAACAATGTACGGTATATTGAACTCTGACGAATGATGTGGCCAAAATAAATAAGTTTCTTTGTCTGTATAGTGGCAAACAAGCTTTTCTTATTTTTAATTTTTCTGAGAACTTCTTTGTTGGTGATCTTCTTTGTCCATGATATTTTCATCATCCTTCGATAAGTCCACATCTCAAATGCTGCTAAACGTTTGTACATTTTCTTAGAGATTGTCCATGTCTCTGCCCCATACATTAGAGTAGACCACACATAACACTGAAGAATACGCTTCCTTGTTTGTATTAATATCTTACTTGATGTTAACACTCTATACATTTTGGAGAATGTTGTTCGGGCTATTGTTATCCTTCTTTTAATTTCTTCCTCACATCTCCCATCATTTGTAATCTTTTGTCCGAGATATATGAATTCGGATACTTGTTCTATGTTTGTGCCATCTATGGTTATATTGTTATTTGGTTTATCTGTCTTTTTACTTATAACCATTCTTTTGGTCTTCCTGGCATTCATCTTCATGTTGAATAGTATTCCAGCTTGTCTTATTACCTGAGTAATATAGTAAGCGCACCCTTCCCTTCTCTGTGTGATGTCACAGAATGGCTAATAATAGTCAAAGGCTATATTAAATATAATGGTACTGGGCAGACCAATCCTGACCGTCTTGACGCGAGCTAAAAAAAACCCCACCCATTCTAAGTGTGATCTTTCACTTTTAAGATCCTTTGTGTATATATATATATAGGTGTAAGGAATACATGGTCAAACCACATGACCAGATCGTTAATGCGCTAATTTTGTTTCACGCAGCCGACCGAACACTCACGGAAACAAGGACACACTGGGGCTGCCCGGGGCGTGGTCTTCGGACGAGGCCGGAAGTACCCTCACGACGCCCGGCTCCCTGTCCCCCGCTGGTGGCCACACACCTGGGTCCGTCTCACCGCAACCACAACACCTGCCTCTAGGTAAGCCACTCGCACGGAGCGAGATGTATCGCAGGCGGTAAAGTGTCCACCTGTGAAGGTGTGGGTCATCCTATCGATCCTGCTCAGTGGACACATTTGCAGTTTGGGCTGTTTTCCATTCCAAGCAGTTGTCTACAACTGGTTCATCAACGGCTGTGGTATGTGCTGTCCTGTCTGTGGGAAAGTGCATATAAAAGACCCCTTTCTGCTTATCGGAAAGAGTAGCCTATGTGGCGGCAGTGGGTTTACTCCAAAGAAACATGTCTGAATGACCATATGTTTGACATCCAATACTCGATGATAAAAATCAGTGTGCTCTAGAGGCGTTGTTAAATTTTAAAAACTGTCCTTTGCCACTCGCACAGTCAAGAAGAGCCACTTTAAACTCACCACAACAATTTTTAACTGGCATAGTCCAGTGGTTTTGCGTTTCTGTCATGTTTTTAAAGATACATGTATTAGGTTGATCATTATAATCTATTTTGCATTAATTTGAAGTGTCCTTTTTTGTTTAAATCGCTAAGTGGACATATTTGAAGTGCAAACATGTCAAATTAATTTTGGTATGCACATCAAAACTCTTGACACTATACGCTTCAGCAGTCACATGTTCCATTAAATTGAACTAGTATTCCCCTTTCTGTACAGCAGTGAATGCTTAGTAAGTACACCAGTATCTGAGATAAGGTATGTAGAATCAAATCTAGATAAGTCTTTTGGTTTTGAAAAGCTAATGCTTTCATTTGGCTATGTAGATTTAAGTGAATAAAATACTAATTTGTTTCATAAACTTCTCAAGGAAATTTCTCTACTTAATTCTGTTACATCAGGGTTTGTGCAACCTTGAATAAATAATAATAATAATAATAATAATAATAACAACAACAACAGTAATACTCAAAGTTTAATAAAGTGTCCCTATTAGCAGGCAACATTCTGAAAGGCTTTAAATTTTGAAAAGGTATGTAAAAACGACTCCATTAGTAATAGTATTATTGTCGTGGAGGTGAAGCAAATTGGAAATATTGCGCCTGCAGCAGTTTTCGAACCCACACTACTATGTCATTCCGTGGCTAGCGTCTTCACTACCATTAGACTACCTAGACTCCCTGATAACATAAGCCTATCCGCGCCTGCCTGCCTATGTGGCTCCTTAGCTGAGAGGTCAGCGCACTACAGTATTAGTTTTCCGTGATGCCTGTGACATTTTCTTGAATAGATGAAATAAAGATAATTGATGAGAAGTTGGAATGTTGTCAAAATCAGAATTGCATGTGTGGACTATTGTGGTCGATTGTATTGTGAACTCGATAAACTGATCCATGATAAGACAGTATAAAAACCAGACGGGACGGCCGAATGAGTTAGAGCATCCATCTCCCGTGTTGGTAGACCATGCGATCATGGGTTTGAACCCTGGTCGAGTCAAACCCATGACTTAAAAATTGATGCTTGTCGCTTCCTAGCCAGGCGCTCGGCATTATTAGGATATAGGGCAAGGACTGGTTGGCTCAGTGTCAGGATAATGTGACTGAGTGGGATATCAGGTCATGGTACTGACGGTCTGGTCTCCCAGTGGGGCAGTGCTATAAAGTTGTCATGAGTGCGCACTGTCGCAAGTCGGTGCCCATCCTGATATGACCTTCGATGTTGCTATGATGTAAAACAACGACAAACAAACGACAATAGTATAAATCTTCGAGAAGTAAGATGTTGCTAGGACATAAAACAACAACAAACAAACAACCTTCTGTGTTGCAGCAGGCTCCAAGTCGCCGCATATAGGCGGTGGGGGCGGCGTGGCCTCCAGACGAATCAGCAGCATGAGCACCCTGTCCAAGTCTGTCATCACCGCCTCTCGTGAGCGCAGCCCCAGCAAGGAACTCAGCCCCGGCTTTCCCATCGTCAACGTGCCCATCTTCCCCATGCTGCCCAGTAAGTCATTACTCACGCCACTGCAATAACAAATTTTCAAAATTTTAAAAAATTTAAAAAGTTTTTTAATTAATATTTTTGTTATGCTTTTTTATTAAACATTTCTTTTTAAATAATCAATCTTTATAAGTTGATTAAAAAAAAGAGATATATAATGTTCTTTTAACATTATTATTTTATAAGATCTTACTTAGCATGGGGGTAATGCGTAAGATAAAATTGGACCCAGGTGAAATTGGAACTATATTCCTTTGTTGCTTAGTTCTAAGAACTTGCCCAATGGTCTAGTATATAGTTAGTTGCTGCAGTCAAAATGATGTATTGTTGATATTTCAGCTTAAATCAGGTCAATTGTGGAATAGCCCTTAGTTAAAGGGGACAAGTTCTAGCTATTCACCTAAATCGTGATTAGCGGCGTATTCCCGTATTGATATGACCTTAAATGTTGTAAGGACGTAAAGCTACCAACTGATTACTAGCGCTGACGATGACGTCATCACTCAAGCGACTATACTCCACCACTAACAGCCAGAGTCGCTTGAGCATGCGTCTTCAGACAATGCTTTAAGCTAAGATTCCATATACGCGGTATGTGGTATGCGAATGCGGCAAAAATTGGAAAAGCATGTAAACGCACAGTGGTGCTTCCATATGTCTGGATGCGAATGTGAATGCGAATGCGGCAAGTGGATCGCTCCATGGACCGATCGATGCGAATGCTGTTCTATTTGCCATAGAGCAAACGGGAACTTTGACTTTCCTTCACAAAATTGTAGCAAGAAAGACCGAAAATCGCATGGGTGTTCATGCCGCATGGCACATTCGCTAGCCGCATCCCACATTCGCATGCCACATACTGCGTACAGTATAACCCCATTAAACCAAGCTCGGTTAAACCAAACAATCGGTCAATCCAGACTTTTTTCGGCGGCCCGGCAAAATACTACCATTTATCATATAAAAAAGTTGGTTAAACCAAAGTCGGTTAATCCAAATTATCGGTTAATCCAAACAAAATTGTCGGACCCCATGCCACTCTGGTATGGTTAAACCAAACTTTCATGTGGTTATAAGGTCATCTGACTTTTTAAAATATGATAAATGGTAGTATTTTGCCAGGCCGCCGGAAAAAGTCTGGATTAACCGGTTGTTTGGTTTAACTGAGCTTGGTTTAACGAGGTTATACTGTCCATACATAAAAAACAATAATCAAAGCGCCCACATACATTGTATATTACATGTGCAATATACTCTTACTCAAAGTCAAAGTCAAAACCAAAGCTCAGTTAAACCAATGATTGGTTAATCCAAACAAATTTCTTGGGTCCCTTCAAGTTTGGTTTAACGGGGTTATACTGTATATGGAATCTTATTCTTAGCTTCAGGCTCGACGGCCACAGTACTCAGACATAGCCAGGAGACTGTTAATCTTATTGTCGCATTATACCTACATTATATGTGATGAAGTTTACCATGTTTTGTTATACCATTTAATATATATTGTAAATGGAAATGCAATACTTTTCGAATCTTACAATTCGGACTAGGCATTTAAAAGTTATGGCAATTTCAGAAGTTGAATTCTGTGATAATTTTTACGACCAGTGCACACCTTTGGGCAACAAGGTATATGTTGCCTCGTTGATCATTAATCGATCCCTAATTCTAAAACTTCCGTTACTGTGATGGGGTTAAGAAATTCTTTCCCTCTAATTATAGATCTTTTTCAAAGTAATAGAATGCGGTTTACTACTGCGTATTTATATTAAAATTGTAACCCGCGAGGTACTGTATGGTTAGTTGGAATGTAAAACCTTTGCGCGCCGTGGTCTACTTTGCCTCATTGATTCATCCCTAACCTTACAACTTCTGGTCCTGCACCAAGATGACGGAAATCCTCTCAATAAATTATAGTATAATTTTCTAACTATTCCAATGCAGTTTACTTACTACCGCAAATTTGAGATTAAAATTATAATGCATGAGGATGAATACAAATTGGGGGTACGTTGGCCATGCTAGAAGTTATTGGGACGATGGAGTGATTTGATTCACTGCACTGAAACCTTATCTTCAATTCCTGATGAGGCTGATGTGATGTTGCAGATTTGCACTGTCCATCAGCTGTGACTCCGTTTGTCGCTGCACCAAGTGAGTCGATACTGCCTCTGTGACCCATGGTTGTCCTTTATGCAGTTCTACTCCCCATAGTTTACCTTCACCATTACATGACATTTATAGATGACCATCCATGGCCTTCTGGCGGGAATGTAGCAGCAAAACTCGACCACCGCCTCCCTTCTGATAAAAGTCATGAGTCTCTATTGACACATAATTGATTGTATGCTTTTACATTATATGTAAAGGTGATGGTAAAGTCGATGGTGGAATTAAAAAAACAAACAATTTTCGCCATGAATATGGCCTATGCTGCCAACACGGCATAAAGAAACCACCAATCAATCAATCAATCCCTTCTGATGACCTTCATGTCGTTGAGTACCGGGCGCGGTGGCAGAATCGGCAGAGCACAGGCTTCCCATGTGGGAGATCGCGGTTCGATTCTTGTAACTTTTCTAACCTGGCACTCGGCATTACATGTAATAGGATAGGACAAGGACTGGTTAGCACAGTATCCGGATAATGTGACTGTGTGTGCCAGCAGCCAGGTCTCTCAGTGGGGCAGCACTATAAAAAAACGCCATGAGTGCGCACTGACACAAGTCGGTACCCATCCTGATATGACCTTAGATGTTGCCAGGACGTAAAATTCCAACAAACAAAATGTAGTTGAGTACAATTGTATTGGCGGCAATGTTTCTGTAATAATTATTATCACTTTTTGTATTGCAATCACTGATTAAGCGGGAGAAATTTCAACTGTGGACAATTGGTCTTCCTCTTTCCACTGCTCCTTGCCCTATCCTAGTAATGCCGAACACCAGGATAGGTAGTGACGAGCATAACTTTTTAAGTCATTCTAGTAGTTTGGTGTCTGTGCTTGTAAAATGAAAACAAATTAATTAAAAACTGAAAGGGATTATTACGACAGCCAATTTGTCTAAAATGAGCTACGACAGTGTCGTAAAATAGATCTTGAAATAATTAAAAACATATAGGCGAGTAAAGTTAATTGATTTTTTTGTCGATTAATTAAGCAGGTGAAATTTCGATTGCAGACGACTATTCTTCCTCATTCCACTGCTCCTTTCCCTATCCTAAGAATGCCAAGCACCAGACTGGTGTAGAATAAATTAGAGTTTGCAAACTTGAAGCTGAATTTCCCAGGCGAGAATGCTATGGAAGGCGTCTGATAAAAGAAAGAAAAAAAATAGTGTGTCCTTGACCTTGGAGTGATCCATTTCGTGACCCCTGCCGTCGACCCGTTTTGTTTCAGAAGCCATTTCCCGCAAATGCTCGGCCCCTGAGATGGTTCTCTGTTCGCACGCCTCAGGTACCGATAAGTTATGCACCCATACTACCCTCCCTCCACCGCACCCCCCTCCCATATAATGGCCTGCTGAGATAGGCAGAGCACCCCCCCCCCCCTGCACATGCGCACACAACTCCCCCCCCCCCCATACACACATTAATATCTATCCCTAACCTGCAAAGTCTCAGCCTCAACATATCGTTGATGGTGGCGGTGTGGTCAGGGACTATGATTAAAACAACAGTCTTTTAATGCTGGGCTTTAACCAAAAATACTATAGCCCATATATACACTATTTGTACTAAGTTTGTATGGTATTCACATTAATTTTCTGCCGTTTTTAATTGGGTTTTTTACCTTTCTCTGAAGAAGTTTATTGTCTGAATCATATATGCATTCTGATGTATATATTTGAAGGTACTGTGATGAGGTTGGTTTTCCCTCCTTGAAGTTGAAACCTCTGCAAACTGAAAGAAAGACACAAACACTTAAGTGTCAGCTCAAACTTTTATCCCGACTCCTCCTCGCCTGAGAGGTCAGGTAGCTGTGTTAACCTGACCCCGAGGCACTTGACTTCTGGGGTGTTTGTAAGCTTACAACGGTTACCGGCTGCAGAACTGCAGCATTATAGAGAGGCACCGATAAATCGGCCCAATCTTTGGTTGAAGAAAAATCTTCAGGTGGGACGGTTGTAGAAGCTGGGGGATGTCTATACAACGATTAAACGACGAGTCGTTGGGGCGGTCCAGAATCACTCTGGTCTGGCGGTAGCAGCACAGCACTTGTATCCAGCAGACAGCAGCAAGGGTTTCCGAGGAAGGGACAGGTAAAGATGGGTCCAGCGGTTCCAGCAAGAGAACAAAGTGAGAGAAACATAAAGCTAAAGGGCCCCACCCAAGCAAACAACTCCCTTGATCAGGGGGAGAAGTAAGCCTGGGAGAAAAAAAATAAGAGAGAGTTGAGTCAAAGGACCGTGTCTATTTGCTCTATAGTGACCAGCCGGCGAGCCAAAGACACGGACAGTGTAAGAGTAGAAAGTCAAATGCTGGCAGGCTCCCCATCCTGGAACTCTTTTCCCGAGACATGTGTCATAGGCTCTTAAATACCCCGCCATAGCGAGGACGGTTGGCTGGGGTGCGGTCGAGGGGAACCATGGCCCATTATAATTTATAATTAAATAGATAACTAATCCCCAATGCTACCACTCCTCCACCGTGGCCAGAGTCACGCGGTAGGGGAGTGTTGCAGTGTATAGGCACATCTGGGCCACGCTCAGGGTACACCTCAGAGTCGGCTCCGAGGCGTCTATTTGGCCTATATGCATTCAGGGTGTGCATTGAAGTCAACTCGTAGAGGTCTCGCTTTTCAGATAGGAGGCGAAAAACGCCTCGAAAATGGCCGCCGGATTCAGTGGTGTCAGCAAATCAGAGCTGTTCTTTTGCAAATGGCTTCCCCCTATGGGGGGCGGGGTGGGCTACCATTTACGAGGCACCCAACAGCTAAAGTTGTTCAGACTAGCGTGACGTCTGGAATTTCTCTGAGGCGTACCTTGAATGCGACCTTGATCCCACTGCAGTACCAATGTTCGATAGTTTCGGGTGTTAGGTGTAAAGTGTACAGGATGCCATATAAATACAGACAGATGAGGTAGACGAACATTCAGACCGTGCTGTTATCCTGTTATCCTACCATGACTCTGCTCCCTTCCCACAATGATAGTTCTTATTCACACATGATTGTAAACGAGGCTCGTATAGTCTTCTCTCGTTTGGCTACAACAGAATGGCATTAACTAAGAAATAACCTTTCTGGATCATTCCACATTTGTAACTATATTGTAAATATGTCATAGTGCTGTTTTCTTTCTTCTTAATTAATTAATTATTGTATTAATTAACTTAGAGATGCATAAGGGTTCTGGGAAGGGGCGTAGGGGGGGGGGTGACTAGATCATTTCTGTGGGCCGGAAACAAACAAAAAACCACCAAATTATACAACCCCTAATTTAAATTAAATTCATTGTATTATATCAGTACTATTACAATTAAATAATATGCTTCTTTAATTATTTGTATACAAATCGAAAGAGTTCAATTTAAATTCCTTGTATTCAAATTGAATAGCATTTAATTTAAATTCCTTACATTAAGTTGAAATAATATTTAAATTCAAAGTAGATTTGCCAACTTAATGACGCCCCATCGAACGATTCCTTTCACCTGAACTGGCATCAGAAGATGACCGGAAAACTTAGCAATCTTGTATATTTACGCCAGGGCTTTAATGCTATGTCAGGATTCGTTCGGGTCCTTGACAACCTGGAAAGGCCTGGAATTTGATAATTCATTATTCCAGGCCTGGAAAGTACTGAATTTTTGTAAGGATTCTTGCAAATCCTTGAAAATTGAAAAGCATAACTATATTTGTTTAAAGGCAACTATTTTTTAATTAGAAATAGCTGGGGTGTATAAACATATCTGCTCTTTATTCATTAATCACCCTGTCCTGATATGACCTTAGATGTTGCTAGGACGTAAAACTTCAACAAACAAACAACAAACATCATTAATCAGGGATGTTTAGGATTTAACGTGATTTTTGTGGGTTTGTTATTCTGCCTCTGGAATTTTTATTTTAAATCTATACATATATTTGTTGTTATGTTTTATGCTTATTTACACTTCGCGTCTTACAGACTGAATTGACTATGAATACAGCGGTATTTTAGGGTACTTAAATTTAATATCCGTCTTTAAAACGTCCCGGAATTTTGCACTGAAAGGTCCTTGAAAGTCCTCGAATTTGATATGTCAAAATGCTGTATGAAAAATGATGCAGCAACGCTATCAAGCATTTCCGCGCCATTTTGTTTGTTATTTGCCTCCTGAGTCTTTTTTCCGGTTTGTGTGTGAGTAAGGACTATGTAGCCACCATCGTTGATCGCGTGTGTGCAGACCACTCACAATACAAATCATCATCATGATGTTGATGGTCGCGATGCGGCAAAGACTGCTTTCATTACTTGACTGCCGCTCTCCATTTAGCTCTCTGCTGTGAGAGTTGCGTCCATGAGTCAGTCTTAATGTCAGACTTTCCATGAAAGCTGCCTGCAAAAGTGTTGAAGTGCTGCTGGCTTTTGCAAGTTACCACCGGCACTCTCTCGGGGAGCAAATAGAGGTTTCACACCGGCAAGAACATGTCAAGACAGGCGCAAAACTATTTGTCCCTGCAGTGGCTGGTCGGGAGATGTTGGGAGTTCCATATATCAACCGCCCTTAATGCTGCCACAGTGACATCGTTTTCTGTTTAGGGTTCTGTCAAGAACCTGTACCACAAGGCAATGGTATACAACTCTGCAGGGCAGGGGCGGCAAACTCCCTGAGGTATTGCTATAACTGCAATACCGCATACCAATACAAATAACAGCTTTTTAATACCAACAGACGCTCCTCACTCATCGTCATGAAGGTGTTGGGTTCGAATCTCACAACCGGCAATAATACAAAGCCACAATGCATTTCATCACTATTTTACTTTGGTCTCTCTCTCTTTCTGTCTCTCACTCTGTCACTCTCTATCTATCTCTCTATCTATATATCTATCTATATATATATATCTATATATATGGGTCGTTCTCAGAAGTTGTGTACCAATAGTGTGACATCAGTACCACAAAACCAAAATGCTTCCAAAGTCCTATAAACAAGTTTCCTCAATGTGTATGTCCTTTTGCATCTGAATAATTGAAAATAAACATATTCTGGCATTTTTAAGTAGGTCAAATGATGCTCACACCCAATAAATAGCAGTATAGCATGGAAACCAATCTGACTCCAAAATCAAATATTTTCCACACAAAACTTTACATTTTTAGGACATTTCACATGCCACTTGCTTTATAAACAGTAGTAATAATAATTTGAAACCTCATTGCTATGGTTTTGTCTTATTTGTGAATATTAAAGAGAAAAGCAAAAAAATATTAGCAAGGTAACAGTCAAAGTGGAAACAACAATTTTACACAAATGTTCGGCTCAAATTTCAATGCTTAGGGGCAATTTCAGGATTTATCTTTTACTATACCATAACTGGGTCCATGCATAGAGTGTCAAATGGTGAAAATATTTCCTGTACTGTATCTGTACTCAGTGTTTGATACAGAGTTTCATAGTACTTGCAAGTGGAAACGAAATGTTACGATGTTAATGACTCCAGAAAAGGTTAACTATTTCATAATTTAAAATTTTTTTTTTAGAAATAAATGTCTTCAACTTAATGAAGACATTGTATATGACCATTTGAAGTGAAATGAGCTGTTGTTCAGAGGTTTTCATTAAGTTTGTGACACTTTATTTTCAATGCTGTTGACAATGTCACAAATTAGTGATGTAATTTTCTATGTATTTAGCTACATCCATCCCAATAAGATACATAATACACAATATTAACATTTACTTTTGATCTAAAATATCTCCCACATTATTGGGCTAAATGATGAAATCTAAATATTGACACTCCAGTAATGGGTTTCTTTGAAATATACATTTCAAGTAGACTACCTCAAGTGGTACACAGTTTCTGAGAACGACCCATATATAGTAGTAGCGTACATTTTCTGGCAGATATATATTTTGTTGTTGGTAAAACAGTTTATTCATCAGAACATACAATTTTTCAGCGCCGAGGCACTGGTCTTCCGGCCGTTTACATTACATTGTAAATAGGTAGAGCAGTGTGTACTTAGGTAGGGGGTATTAATAGATTATGAAGGGGGTTAGCGTGTTAGTGGGTTAGCCATAATAAGTTCAGTATTATGGGCTAAGATGGTGGGTCACCACAAAAACTGTGCTGCTATTATAGGTACGGCGTATGTGGTGGGGGTGGGTGAGGGTGAGATATATTCAATGTGAAATTCTTTTCTTTTTACAACAAACAAACAAAAAATTGAAAACGGGAGAAATGAAATACGTTAATTAATATTTAATACAAACTTGAAATTATATCTATTTAGTTCTGACCGATACTGCCACATTTCTTCGTAAGACAAACTAATGAAAGCTCCATCCATTGCTCCATGCTTAAAGAAATGCATATATTCCAGCTTCCAATGTAAAAAAAAAAATTTTATTTAAAAAAAAGTTATTTTCTTGTTCATTTTTTAATTCATTAAAAAAATTAATTTGTTAAATTAATTTCTTTAATTAGTTTTTAAATTTTTAAAATTTTTAACTTCATCTATTAAATTCATTAAAAAAATCTTGTTAACAATTCATTTGTTACGATATAACCTCAGCTAGCAAAGCAACCTCATTGGTTGCACACACTGTTCAACGTGATGACCATTGATCTAGTTATAGAACAGGTGGCGGGGACAAAGCTGTCTGCACTCTGTGAGGTTGAGGATATGCACACATTTAAAGACTCACTGTCAACAGTGGTCAACACTTAGCAAGCTTGTCATGAAGATGGTTTCTAATTTTGTTGGTCGAAATGTCGTTTTGAATCACCATCACTCACTCACTCACTCACTCACTCACATAGAATAAGTACTGGTGTTCTGTTATATAACATATTATAAAGATTATTAATTTTCATATTATGGAGTATATATACTATATATATATACGTGCTATTTCACTCACATAGTATAAGTACCAATGTTCTGTTATATTAAATATTATATAAAATATATATGCACGATATTTCACCCATTGCATAAGTACTGATGTTGATTTATATAAAATATTATATAAACTATATATACATGATGTTTTACTCATAGCGTAGGAACTGATGTTCTGATGAATAAAATATTTGATCAAATATTTGATCAAATATTTGATAAAATATTACATAAAATATTACAAAATATGACATAAAATATTACCTAAAATATATATATACATGATATTTTACTCACATCATAGGTAGCCGTGCTATATAACTGAACATAGGTATATTTATGTTATGGGTGAGTGTATATATTGTATATTATGTATGTAATATTTTATATGATAAATTTATGTAGCGTAAAATGACATGGTAATATAGTTAAACATTGTATAATTGTGAAATGGCTTCATTCATCATTGGCGAAGATGGCGCCACTTAGCTATGCCTAACCAATGCTAACTGAATAAATACTATTAGCTAACAGGAAATGACCTTATCACCTCTACCAAAGCTAACACATGTATAGTAATGCCGTTCTGTTTATAATGTTTGAAAATATACAAAATAATGCATAGTAAAATCACGCAATACATGATATTCTTTCTAAATGTAAATGGTGCTGAGAACTTGATTTAAAGACATAATGGATCAGTGTTCTTACACCAGTGGAATATAATTCCTTGTTTACCGTGTTGGAGAACAGCAGGTGCCCTGATCTGTGACGTCAGGCACGGAATTGATAGCCATAATTATCTCGGTTATACAATATGCAAATAGGGTTTCAAATTGGCATTTATTTTGAAGAGGCTTATTGATACTTTTCTATCCCAGTTAAGTGAGAGTTTTCGATCATTCTCTATACATGTATTTACTTACCTTTGCCCTGTTGACCTTAAAAAGATATTTCAGTCGTATTTTATAGAGGAGCCATGTCAATCTGTTTGAGTGTTCACCTGGTCTATGTCACTCTACTGTGCCATTTCGCTGAGAACATTGATTACTGAACATTGATTACTGATGACTGATCCTTATAGTCCCAACCTGACCCCCTCCCCCCCCCCCCCAATGTCCCCTACCCTAGATTAAGTGATGTATAACACAATGCATGGTTAGCTTTAATAGTGTTAAAAAAGTAGGCGCAGTCCTATTTGAAGATGATGATTCTTAAGGTATACCTTGTCGCTTCCTAGCCAGCCGCTCGGCCTTATTAGGATAGGGCAAGGACTGGTTGGCTCAGTGTCAGTATAATACGACTGAGTGGGATATCAGGTTATGGTGCTGACAGCCTGGTTTCCCAGTGGGGCAGCACTATAAAAGTCACCATGAGTGTGCACTGCCATAAGTCGGTAGCCGTCCTGATATTACCTTAGATGTTGCCAGGATGTGAAATTCCAACAACCAACCAATCTTAAGGTATAGCATTGTCTTGGTCATGTCAGGCATCCTTAAGTCTGTGTGACTGTTTCCTAATCTACATCAATTTACATCAATCTGTATCAACTTACATCAATCTGCATCAACTTGCATCAATTTACATCAATCTGCATCAATCTACATCAATTTGCATCAATCTGCATCAAGTTACATCAATCTGCATCACTACATCAATTTACATCAATCTACATCAATCTACATCAATCTGCATCTATCTACTAAATGTGGATGGTTTCTAAAGTTTACTGACCCTAATAGCTGCAGCTCGACTCAAGAAACTCCCCAACCCTCTGCCAGCTTACACTACCGTTGATTGATTGCTGATGGTTTAAGGAGCGGGACATAGCTCAGGCAGTAGAGTGTCCCCCTGTGAAGGTGTGGATCATCCGATCGATCCTGCTCAGTGGACACATTTGCAGTTTGGGCTATTTTCCATTCCAACCAGTGGTCCACAACTGGTTCATCAAAGGCTGTGGTATGGACTGTACTGTTTGTGGGAAATGTAAGTGGCTCTTAAGCTCTCCCAAGTGTTAGTGGCTCTTAAGGTCTCCGAAGTGTTAGTGGCTCTTAAGGTCTCCGAAGTGTTGGTGGCTCTTAGGGTCTCCGAAGTGTTAGTGGCTCTTAAGGTCTCCGAAGTGTTAGTGGCTCTTAAGGTCTCCGAAGTGTTAGTGGCTCTTAAGGTCTCGCAAGTGTTAGTGGCTCTTAAGGTCTCGCAAGTGTTAGTGGCTCTTAAGGTCTCGCAAGTGTTAGTAGCTCTTAAGGTCTCCCAAGTGTTAGTGGCTCTTAAGGTCTCCCAAGTGTTGGTGGCTCTTAGGGTCTCCCAAGTGTTGGTGGCTCTTAGGGTCTCCCAAGTGTTAGTGGCTCTTAAGGTCTCCCAAGTGTTGGTGGCTCTTAGGGTCTCCCAAGTGTTAGTGGCTCTTAAGGTCTCCCAAGTGTTAGTGTCTCTTTAGGTCTCACAAGTTTTGGTGGCTCTTAAGGTCTCCCAAGTGTTGGTTGCTCTTTAAGTCTCACCAGATACTAGCTCTCTAAGTCCCAATAATTAGACACTCTAAGTCTAAGTCTGCCACGAATTACTAGCTCTTTTCTCCAAGTCCACAGCGTGTTTGTGCCTTTTTAAATCGCTGGCCTGTTATTGCATCTTTAAATCTTTCATCAGTTACTGGCTCTCTTAACCCCTCCACAGAATGCTAGTGGCTTTTTAAGGAAACACCAGGCTTGAACTCCCTTTTTTTTCTTTTTTCCGCCCATTAAAAAAAAAAAATGTGTCGTGTTGGTGGCTCTTTAAATGTGCCCCCCTGACGTTGCAGGTTTAAGTAGCGGAATGGTCGGCTCCCTGGCTGGCGGCTCCTTCATCAGCAAGGTGCTCCTGGCGAACGCCGATGCTCTCTGCGCAGCCGCGTCGCCACTGATGCGTGAAGACATAGACTTGTGAGTTCACTGCCCATCTTTACCAAGCATGCACCTTAATCAATTGATGTTTATACCGCATATTTGATATTAAAATTGTAATGTGCGAGGTAACGTATGGTTAGTTGGAATGTAAAAACCATTGTGCAACACGGTATGCTTTGCCTCATTGATTGATCCCCAACCCCAGAACTTCTAGTCCTGCACCGAGATGACAGAAATCCTCTTGTCTAATTATAGTCTAATTTTCTAAGTATTCCAACACGGTTTACTACTGCACATTTGATGTTAAAATTATAACGTGCGAGGTTGAATAAACATTGGGGGTACATGAGGGGCCATACTACAAGTTATTGGGATGATGGCGTGATTTGATTCACTGGACCGAAACCTTGTCTTTGATTCCTAATGAGGCTGATGTGATGTTGCAGATTTCCACTGTCCATCTGCTGTGACTCCGTTTGTCGCTGAGCCAAGTGAATCGATATTGCCTCTGTGACCCATTAGGATGTTAAACAAACAAGCAAATCAAAATCGTATTGTTATTATTAAGTGTTACTGTGTATAAAGAAAGGAACACATTTATATTTTCTTGGTGAAAATACCACTTTGTAGGCTGTTTAAATGCATGCATTGTATGAGCGTCTCAGGGTCGCTGCCCCCTGGGCCTCCATTGTGGCTCTGCCCCGGACCCTGTTCCCACCCCCACCCCCACGGCCGCCCCCCACCGCCACCCCCGCCCACGCCCGGCCTGACTTTTCTGACAGTTTTTTTGGCTGATGACCAATCTCATCCCTGCTTTATAATAAGTTATGCTGAGTTGGGAATCACTCAAACTTCAAAGGTCATGGGGTCAATCCTCGGTCGAGTCAGACCAAAGACTTACAAAATGGGCGTATTCGATTGGGAAGGTGCTGGTTGTATATTTGATAAAGCTTCCATCCAACCCCGCAGACTAGCAAACATAAACCCACCAAGCTGCCCAGTTTTTGTTTGTTTGGTTGTTTTACGTCCTAGCAACATCTAAGGTCATCGGGACGGGTACCGACTTGTGACAGTGCACACTCATGGTGACTTTATAGTGCTGCCCCACTGGGATACCAGGTCGCCAGCACCATGACCTGATATCCTACTCAGTCCTGTTATCATGACACTGAGCAAACCAGTCCTTGCCCTATCCTTGTAATGATGAGCGCCAGGCTAGGAAGCGACAAGTATCAATTTTTAAGTCATTGGTTTGACTCGACCAGGGTTTGAAGCCACGATCCCACGATCTACCAACACGGGAGACGGACACTCTAACTCATTCGGCCATCCTGCCCAGTTTAATAGCACATTTTCGGGGGTGAGTTCTCACACATAAAACGGTGCTGCAAGTTTATTCAATCGTGCCTTTCAAAATTGTGTAACCAGACGGGGTGGCCGAATGAGTAGAGCATCCGTCTCCTGTTTTTGGGAGATCGGGAGATCCGAACCCATGAGTTTGTGTGTTCGAATCCTGGGCGAGTCAAACCAATGACTTAAAAATTGATACTTGTTGCTTCCTAGCCTGGCACTCGGTATTATTCAGATAGAGCAAGGACTGGTTGGCTCAGTGTCAAGATGATGTGACTGAGTGGGATATCAGGTCATGGTGCTGGCGGCCTGGTTTCCCAGTGGGGCAGCAGTATAAAATCGCCGGGTCATCCGATCGAATCATGCTCAGTGCACCCATTTGCAGTCTGGGCTATTTTCCGTTCCAACCAGTGGTTCCACAACTGGTTCATCAAAGACTGTCATGTCTGTGGGAAAGTGCATATAAAAGATCCCTTGCTGCTTAAGGGAAAGAGTAGCCTATGTGGCGGCAGCAGGTTTCCTCCACAAAGAAATATGTCAGAATGACCATATATATAGTTAACGTCCAATAGCTGATCAATCAATGTCCTCTAGAGGCGTCGTTAAATAAAACAAACTTTTTATATAAAGTCGCCATGAGTGCGCACTGTCACAAGTCGCTACCCGTCCTGATATGTCATTAGATGTTGCTAGGACGTAAAACAACAAACAAACAAACATCAAAATTGTGTAGCAATAACAGATAAAGAATAAACAAGGATTGTGCCACTTTACCGCGCTGCTGACTTTGGTTATTTGACCGGACGTTGTGGGCGAATTGGCAGAGCACAGGCTTCCCGTTTGGAAGGTCAGGAGTTCGAGTCCCAGCACAGTGAAGCCAATGACTTATAAAATTGATACTTGTTGCTACGCCGTCAGTAATAGGCTAAGACAAGGACTGGTTAGCACAGTATCACGGTAATGTGACTGTGTGGGATATTGGGTCATCCGTCCGATGGCTGGATCTCCCAGTTGGGCAGCACTATTAAGCTGCCATGAGTGCACACTGTCACAAGTCGGTACCCGTACTGATATAACATTAGATGTTGCTAGGATATAAAACAATAACAACCAAACCAATGGAATGACCCTGGACATGATTCTAGTTGGATCCTTCTGAGGTGCATGGTTGATCATAGATAAAAGATTCACCCGTGTAGTACACGGGTGAAGACCAGCCTTATATAAATACGGGCGAAAATAGCGTTAGTATGGACGTGAGGCTCCAGTATGTGGCTCCACTATCAAATGGCTACCTATATTATGCATATAGGCACAGAGTGCGGCCGCAGATGGCGGCCGCAGAACGCCGTCGATTTCACTTTTAAATCTTATTAAACTAGATATTATATTATATTTTTCAACTCAAAGGTAGCGGGTAAATAATAAAACAGATGTAAAGAATAATTGTTGCTTCTTAGATTGTGAAATTAGGCTCTCATTTCATTGACCGTTTTTTCGCCAGCTTTTACATAAGGCTGGTTTGCACCCCTACTGCAGCAGTACGGGGTGAATCTTGTACCTAGGTTGATCAATATTAACGCACTTACTCACTTAATATGCGCCACCTGAGTTGACCATGAAGACCAGTTCATACACAAACGCCCACCCTACATTCCACCATCACCCTTTCAACGAGTATGTCACCACTAGAAAGATAATCAGTTATGCCCCCCCTACTAACGTTTACCATACTCATCTAACATAGTTACCTCCCCGTATATGTTTCTTTTTTTCTCTTATCTTGTTGTTTACCTGTCATTCATGTACCAATGTTTTGCTTATTTTCTTGTAATTGTCCAGCTATATTATTGTTGATTTGTTTACTGTATAGAGGCAATTGTGATTAGGGCTGGAAGACCAGTGCATTAGCACTGACAACATGTTATTCAGAGAAATAAAAACACTTGAACAAAAAAAAAAACCACCCAAAAACAAACATACTGTGGTTACTTGTTTTGCCAGGCTGGAGTATGAGGAGAAATGCGTAATGAACAACTATTTCGGGATCGGTCTGGATGCAAAGATTACACTTGAATTTCACAAGAAGAGAGAAGAACACCCCGAGAAATTCCGGTAAGTAGAGGCCAAACAACTGGCATTGCAGTGCCTCTTTAAGAGATCATTAATGTAATGAAGTGTGTCTTTAATGGGGGGGGGGGGATGGGATTGTTATTTTGTTCAATAATCCGATGAAAGCTCCAGATTTTCTAAACCAAAGCACTATCGGTCATATCTAACTGAGATACTGGCGACCAGACGGGATGACCTTTTGAGTTGAGTGTCCGTCTCCTGTTTTGGGAGATCGGGGGATCCGAACCCATGAGTTTGTGGGTTCAAACCCATATCGAGTCAAACCAATGACTTAAAAATTGATACTTGTCGCTTCCTACCCTGGCGATCGGCATTATCAGGATAGGGCAAGGACTGGTTGGCTCAGTGTCAGGATAATGTGACTGAGTAGGATATCAGGTCATGGTGCTGGTGGCCTGGTCTCCCAGAGGGGCAGCACTATAAAGTTGCCATGAGTGTGCACTGTCACAAGTCGATACCAGTCCTGATATGACCTTAGATGTTGCTAGGACGTAAAACAACAAACAAATAAAGAGATACTGGCGTAGCTGTTAAGCATTTATTGCAGTTTGGTGCTCCTCCGCAATTGTTTTATTCGCTTCTTATTATTAAATAAGTCACACTGACTTCTTTTTTTTCAATGCTAAGACTGGGTGCGGTGGCCGAATAGGTAGAGCCCAGGCTTCCCGAGTGGAAGGTCGGTAGTTTAAAACCAATGACTTAAAAACATTGGTACTTGTCGCTATCTAGCCTGGCACTTGACATAAATAGAGAGCAAGGACTGGTTAGCTCAGTCTCAGTATAATGTGTCTGAGTGGGATATCATGTCAAGGTGCCAGTCACCTGGTCTCCCAGTGGGACCGCATTACAATTATAAAGTCAACATGAGTGTGCACTGTCACAAGTCGGTGTCTGTCCTGATCTGACCTAAGATGTTGCTAAAAACGTAAAAACGCCAAACAAACAAACAAACATAATTGGTCAAATATGATAATTTATGTTAATTAGGTGCCCCACCCTGCCAAAATCAGAAAGCCACTCTATCTTTGGAAATAATTATCCAATTCTGGCATCCAAGGTGTTTATTTCTATGTTTTTTGGGGGTTAGGGAGTTCAAATGTCATTGCCTGCCACATACAATGTTTTACTCCAAACCTGTCTCATTTAGTTTTTTTGGTACATTAGTTGTTTAAGCAGGGGAAATTTCAATCGCCGATGATTGGTCTTCCTCATTCCACTGCTCCTTGGCCTATCCTAATAATGCCGAGCGCCTGGCTAGGAAGTAACAAGTATCAATTTTCAAGTCATTGGTTTGACTCGACCAGTGTTCGAACCCATGATCCACATATCTACCAACACGGGAGATAGACGCTCTAACTCATTCAATTATCCTGTCTTGTTTTCATTTTGGTTTTGGTTTTGGTTTTTGCAGGAGCCGCACCAAGAACATGGTGTGGTACGGCGTGATCGGGAGTAAGGAGATAGTTAACCGGACGTACAAAAACCTCGACCAACGCGTGCAGCTGGAGTGTGACGGTCGACACATTCCGCTACCTAACCTCCAGGGCATTGCCGTCCTCAACATCCTCAGCTACATGGGGGGCATCAATTTCTGGGGTGGCCGCAAAGAGGACGACGTAAGTACTCAGCGCAGCAGGTCTTTAAGGCCTGATGATTGGTTCTGCTGTTTGGTGTGTAGCAGGTCTTTAAGTAGTAATACTGTTTACGGTCTTTAAATTCAGCGCAGCAGCTCTTTAAGGCCTGATGATTGGTTCTGCTGTTTGGTGTGTAGCAGGTCTTTAAGTAGTAATACTGTTTACAGTCTTTAAATTCAGTGTAGCAGGTCGTTAAGGCCTGATGATTGGTTCTGCTGTTTGGTCTGTAGCACGTCTTTAAGTAGTAATACTGTTTATGGTCTTTAAATTCAGTGTAGCAGGTCTTTAAGGCCTGAAGATTGGTTCTGCTGTTTGGTGAGTAGCAGGTCTTTAAGTAGTAATACTGTTTACAGTCTTTAAATTCAGCATAGCAGGTCTTTAAGGCCTGATGATTGGTTCTGCTGTTTGGTGTGTAGCAGGTCTTTAAGTAGAAATACTGTTTACGGTTTTATGGAGTGAGTCTGTAAATAGTAATAATGTTTACAGTACTTGGAGTGAGGCTTTAAATAGTAATACTGTTAGTTTAGCAATACTAGTAGAGTTCTGTGAGTCTTTAAATAGTAAAACTTTTTACAGGTTTGGGGAGTGAGTCTTTAAATAGTAATACTGTTAAAGTTTAGTGAGTGAGGTTTTAAATAGCAGTACTAGTACAGTTTTGTGGAGTGAGTCTTTAGATAGTAATACTGTTCACAGTTTTGTGGAGTCAGTCTTTAAATAGCAATACTTTTACAGTTTTGTGAGTCTTTAAAGAGTAATACTATTTACAGGTTTGTAGTGTGAGTCTTTAAATAGTAATACTGTTATGGGTTTGTGAGCGAGGCTTTAAATAGTAATACTGTTAGAGCTTAATGGATTAAGTCCTTAAATAGTAATAGTATTACAGTTTTGCTGAGTGAAACCTTACATGATGATACTATTACAGTTCAGTGGTATGAGTGTTTAAATAATTATGTTATTACAGTGTAGTTAAGTGAGTCTTTAAACAATGATATATTAGTATTGTGGAATGAGTCTGTAGGTAGCAATACTAGTTCAGTTTACACGAGTGAGCGCTTAAATAGTAATGCTATTACAGTTTAATACAGTGACTGTTTAATGAAAATGTAACTGTTTTGTCGAGTGAGTTTAAGTAATAATACAAGTACTGTTTCGTGGAGAGACTCTTTAAATAGTAAACCTATTACAGTTTAGTTGAGGGAGTCTTTAAATAGTAAGACCATTACAGCTTAGTGTTGTTACCTGGTTACTCCCACAGCCCTGTTTCCGTGACAAGGCTGATGAACGTCCCATTCCACCTATGCTTTCTCATTTTCTGTGCCCATGGCATCAACGAATGAAGACCATTGTAATAATTTATGCCAAATGTTGATTTTAATTTCAATACAAAATATAAATGTTAATTACTTTAAAAAAAATTTTTTTTAACAAAGAATGTTGATTTATATTTAAATTTAAAAACAGATTTTAATTGATATGATGTTTGTTGTTTATATTTAAATTAAAAACAGACAATATTTATTATTAAATTTTAATTAACAAGATTTGAATTAATTTAATAATTACATTATTTTTTTTATAGACATTTTGTTGTTGTGTTTGCGTGTTCATTGTCTTCACTTGGCTTCCTCCCGTGGGGGGGGGAACAACAAAACAACAGAACTTCTGCGCCCCGTCCATGGATGACAGGGTGTTGGAGGTGGTGGCGGTGTTTGGCAGCGCCCAGTTGGGAATTTCCCGCGTGCTGAGCTTGCAGCATCACCGTATCGCGCAATGCCGCAGCGTGAAGATCTCCATCATGGGTGAGGGCGTTCCAGTCCAGGTGGACGGTGAGGCGTGGCTGCAGCCACCGGGCTACATCCAGATTGTGCACAAGAACCGCGCCCAGATGCTCACCCGCGACAAGGTATCCCCGCCTTTAATTATAATTCACACTATTCACGCCGTGGCTGTGTTGAAACCAGACCGAGGCCACGTACGTGTCTGCAAGGTGCCACTGTATGAAAAGTAATGTGAATATTTTTTCGTCGACCAATACCTCTCTAAATCATTCAAATTTGAGGGTATTCATTTTTTAACCTACCATATTCATCTTTGCATACCTGTTTTCTATCTATTGGCTAATTTTCACGAAGATTGGGTGACCCTTGCATGGTGATTTCCCCATTCTTTAACTACAATGTGACTGTCAACTTCAAGTCTGCATAGTTATGGTGGTATCATGTCATGCAGCACTGTCAGTGTAGTTATCTGTGCAACACAGTTAAACAACTAGTCTTAGTAATTACAAATTAATAAAAGCTTTAAAAGGGTTAAAGTATATTTTTTAAATATATATTAAGAAAGTTATGCAATTTTGAATTTAAGAAAAGATTGGCAGCCAAGGTGAGCGACTTTGTTGATATTGCCTACTGAAATGCATCTGATCATCACTCAATCTTCATGAAAATTGACCAATAAATAGAAAAACGGCATGCAAAAATGATTATGATAGTTTCAAAAGTGAATATCTTCAAATTTTACTCCTTTAATTTCTGTAGTAGTTCATACACATCAGCACACATCAGTGTCTTATGGCCATTTCCAATACCCGACGCATACTAGTCTCATTCTGATGCCTAATTAGGTCATGTGTGAATAGTGTGAATGATAGTCTAGTAGTCCGTCATGAGCCCCACTACCGGTGGGGGCGGTGGCAGCGACTACGCTGTCCGCTGTCGCTGTTGCAGTCGTACTACAACAAGGGTAGCCCCTATGGTGGACTAGACTAGATCACCGCTCCGACTCTGCATGCGCTGAAAATGGCGTTAGCAGCAAAGCAAAGGCATACAGCCATTGAGTTTGCCGATACGCATAGGGCAAAACTTCGATTTTAGTCGAAATTAATAAAAATACATAATTTGGCACAAACATGGACAGAACGATGCAATATAATAATATAAGGGAGATGTTTAAGACACAACTCTCCATAATTAAGCATCTTTAGCTAAGAAACATACAATTTCAGTCACTTTACAGGCTGATGTTTACATCACCATTGATTAGACATAAGTAATTCTTGTTCTAAATATTAAATTGTCAAATGTGTCAACAAAAACTTGTTTCAAAGAAATATATAACCAATATCTGATTAACCCTACTCATTTTCTATTTCTACAAATGTCATTAACCACAGGATATCGATATAAACATGAATATAATAAATAAAACTGACTCTGGCTATGGCTCTAACACTAGTCTGAGTGCCCAGATTTGTCTAAATCTAAATGCACATGGCATAAGATGTGCTGTTTATATTGATGTAAAAGCAATGCTGGATAAAAGATTAATATCTTAATTTATTATATATATTTTTTTAGTTAGTGTTCCATGTTTCAAACAAGAGCTGAGATGAGCTGAAACTAGCATATTTCATAGCTGCACCCAGTGTATTAGCATGTGCCATGTGCTTCTCGTGGGTTTGTTTTGCTTTGACGCATTCCACAATGCGCCGCACCGCTGGAATGGCGATGTAGTCTTTTGCCCCGAGCTCTGCCAGTGGCCACCCTCTCAATGGGGCGGGGGGGAGGTTACCTGTGACCTGGCTGGTCAGGGGACAGGCTTCTCTGAATCCTAGTCACACTCCGTCATAAGGTGGGAATAAAAACCCTGGCAAAGGTTTCTCGGCGTCTTCCTGCGTTACTGCTTTTTGGGGATTCGACTGCGGCCCATCACAACAACAATAATAATAATAATAATCATAATGAATCAAATGTATTATCATGGAAGTAATTGAACAACGCGGACACGGATAAATGGTATATATTTGGATTTATTTAATGAACAAATTGTCAATCGTACATGCTTGAGTATAATGAGAGAGAAGGCCCCAAGATGCTTTAACCCTATAGTTTTTAGTCTCTTATTGTAGGGTGGGCGGGATGGCAGAGTAGATTGTCCGTCGCCATCCACCGCCAAGGTTGTAGTGCCGAAGCTCGGGTTTCGCCTGCTATATATACTAGCTAGCCGGCCCGATCCTGCCAAATTCTCGCTATTTTGTATCGGTTTTCGTCTGTCGATGTCATATTTATTTACATATGCACGTCCGCCAGCACTAGCGTGGTTACTGCTTAGTTCGAAACGACCCACTAGTCGGTAGAAGTCGATGTACGTATTAGTGCTAGAGTTTAAATATAGGTGGCGCCAGCGGCCACTGAAAGGGATCCGACTCCGCCTTGTTTGATTACCCATGTTGCGAGCAACATCGACGATGATGTATCTGGGAAATATTTCGCCTAGAGCTGAGTTTCGAATACATTATTTGTGCCATTCCAGGTCTAGCGTCCAAACGATTAAGCTATTATCGTTTGGGGGGGGGGGGGTTGATGGTGATGATAGAAATTGGAAATATTGCGCCCAGAGCTGGGTTTTGAACCCACCATTTGTGCCATTCCAGGATTAGCACCCTAACCACTACACTATCTAGGTACCCTGATGCAATCACCCTATCCGCACTTACTTGTCTATGTGGCTCCTTTCCTGAGAGGTACCGGACGTGGTGCCCGAATCGGTAGAGCGCAAGCCTCCCATGCGGAAGGTTAGGAGTTCAATTCCCAGTCGAGTCAAGCCAATGACTTACAAAATTGATACTTGTCGTGGCAGCAGGTTTCCCCTAAAGAAATGTGTCAGAATGATCAAATGTTTGACCTCCAATAGCTGATGATAAAAATCCATGCGCTCTTGCGGCATGGTTAAATAAAAGAAACTTGTTTGAACCCAGACCGAATCAAACCAATAGCTTACAAAATTGATTCTTGTCGTTACCGAGCCTGGCACTCTGCAGTAATAGGATAGAGCAAAGGACTGGATTACCTAGTCAGTGTCAGGGTAATGTGACTGAGTGGAGGGATATCGGGTCATGGTGCTAGTGGCCTAGTCTCCTCCCAGTCGGGGCGGCACTGCAAAGTTGCTGTCGCTATGAGTGTGCACTGTCACAACTTGGTAGGTATGACATTAGATGTTGCCCCAACAAGCAGTGTAACAAGCAATCTTACGTCGCGTGATACACCATAACACGGTTTGGCGGCCATCTTGACCCAATTCCTGTTTGCAGGTATACAAACGCACGTGGCAGTATCACCAGTGTGGCAGTGAGCATTCTTCATACAGAAAAAGTTAAATATCTCTAAAAGCACACCACCAAGAAACAAACTAATTGGAATACACATAGAAAACATGTGTAACAAAAAGATTATATTAAATTGATATGGTTAGGGTTCTCGATTTCTATTAATTTTGTAATAAAACTAACGTTTTGCATTGCACGTACCGGCAAACTCAATGCATTGTCAATGGTCGTGAGCAATCTTCATACAGAAAAAGTGAAATATCTCTAAAACTATACCACCTAGAAACAAATCGCTTGGTGCACACATAGAAAACATAGTTACCGAAAAGATTATATTAAATTGACATGGTTAGAGTTCTGGATTTCTCTTAATTTTGAATAAAACTAACGGTTTACACTGCGCGTACCGGCAAACACAATCGGGGCAATGCATTGTCAATGGCAGTGAGCAATCTTCATACAGAAAACGTTAAATATCTCTAAAACTACACTACCTAGAAACTAACTAATTGGAATACATATAGAAACCATGTTTAACAAAAAGATTATATTAAATTGATATGGTTAGGGTTCTCGATTTCTCTTAATTTTGAATAAAACTAATGCTTTGAACTGTGCGTTCCGGCAAACTCAAGGCTATCAGGCTTTGTTTACCTATATCCGGAAGTGGCCTCGTTCTCGCGAAATTAGGACATGCCCATATATGGCCAAACCGTGTTATCGCGTCATTGTATAGCTTCCATTCTTGTTGTCTTCTGAAGGTGTTTGAGGAGGCGCTGAAGACGTGGACTGAGAAGCAGAAGTTGGAGCGGCCGATCTGCCCCAGGCCGAACCAACTGAGCGATGAGGAGACAAGCATTCTGCAAAACTTCGTTGAGGCAACACAAATGCTCATTAAGAGGTTAGTAGTGGGTTTCCTTTTAAAGTTAGGGCTCGTTCTCTGAAACTGGGGGAGCGGGACGTAGCTTAGGTGGTAGAGTGCCCACCTGTGAGGCTGTTGTTGGTCATCGGATCGATCCTGCTCAGCGGTCCCATTTGCAGTTTTGGGCTATTTGCTGTTCCAACCAGTGGTCCACAACTGGTTCATCAAAGGCTGTGTGATATATGCTGTCCTGACTATAGTTTTCGTCGGTATTTAGCCTATGTTGTCATTCACTGCAAATGTAAGAATGGGATGAATCTTTTATCTAGATAGCCTGCTGCCACCTGTTGCTACAGAAGTGCAATAGAGGTCAGCGTAGTCCCTGCCGCCACCATCTAGGGCGTAATCGATTAATCAACTCGGGTCACCCGAGCCACTTTTTGGCGCATATGCACATCCTCCAGACTCGGGTTAAATAAACGAATACGCTCGGGGTGGACAAAATGGTGGCTTAATCTAAAACTTAATATTTTTTTTCAATAACCGATATATGTACAGCAAAATATGATTTAAAGTATTTTATGATTGTAGAAGCTGACAATCTGGGTTATTAAAAAGAAATCATTAAAACAACCCGTAGGAGTTGTACTGGTAGCTGTTATCTTACAGGTACCAGCAGAGATGTGATGTCATCGCTCCTAGCAAACCCCAGCCAAGAGGTGGGTTACTGGGATCGGGTAGTTTTGCACACGGCACGTGTATTTCTCGACTCCACTCGCGGTGTTCGATTTGAAATTCTGACGACTCGGGTGACTCGAGTCGCCCGGGTCGTGTTAATCGATTATGGCCCTAATCTTGAGGCTTGTGTAAATGTGTTTTGGTGAGAATTATCAAATTTTTCTTCTAATCTAATTTGTCTTATCCTCTTTGAAAGTACAACGTCTGAACACTTTGACTTCTGGATACCGAATGGTTTATTCACGCCCCAGGGCTCGCTGAACCCACCGGCTAAACTTTCCATGACGTCATCTCATTTACATAATCCTTTGTCCAAACCTTTGCATCTCATTATCATACATTAGTCACATGCCTATACGTCTATTACGCATATATCACATCCTCTAATTCATTCACAGTGTAAAGATGGCGTCGCTAGATCACACCCAAGTGGAGCAGGACTTGTCTCATCTGGCAACACAAGCCTCCAGCTTCCTGGACCGCCTGTACCCGGCCGGCAAACTGGCAGAGGTAAGCAATGCTCCGGCCACCAGTTAAACGGCATTTCAAATGTTCATATGTATCCATTATTGATTTACCAGGTTCTATATACATATTGGCCTTTATCGGGATGTCTCTGGCACCTCGCTTATATTCCCAGAGTTGTCATCCTTTCCGAGTCCTGATGAGGCGCAAGATTGTCTAGCTTTTGTGGTTAGCTGAGACTGAGAGCTGTTGGGTCTCCAATTTGATGTGGATCACCTTTTGACGGCGCATGTCTGTGATGTATAGATGTGCAGGTCATTTCTTGTTGTTTACTTGTGTTGGTTTCAGACTATTCAAATTATGTGAATGGCTCAAGACTTGACTTGTGTCCTTACTTATTTCCTTATTTATTTACTTGTTTATTTCTTATGTACCCCTGTTGAGGGCCCTCCGCCCTTCCCTCTCCTCCCTCCACCTTCCTCTCTCCTTCCTCTCTCCTTCCTCTCTCCTTCCTCTCTCCTTCCTCTCTCCTTCCTCTCTCCTTCCTCTCTCCTTCCTCTCTCCTTCCTCTCTCCTTCCCTCCCCCTCCTCCCTCCCCTCCCCCCTCCTCCCTCCTTTCTCTTTTCTCTTCCCTTCTTCCCTTCTTTCCTTCTTCTCTTCTTCCCTCCTCCCTCCTTCCTCTCTCCTTCCGTCATACTTCCTCCCTTCTCCCTCCTCTCGCCCCCCTCCCTTCCCGCATCCCCTATCCCACTCCTGCCGCCCTCCCCCACCACTTCTCCCCTCACCTACCCCACCATTCCCCATCTCCCCTCTCACCTCCCTTTCCTGGCCACCTTCCCCTTCCCCCCTTCCCTTTGCCGCCCTCCCTTCGCCCTCCCCTCTCGCTCCTCACCCTCCTCACCCTCCCCTCCCTCTCCCCTCTTCCTCCCTCTCCCTCGCCCATCCCTCCCCCTCCCCCCTATCCCACCTCTCTCCCTCTCCCCTCCCCCCTCCTCTCCCCCTTATTCCTCTCCTTCTCATCATCTCTCTCCTCTCCTCCCCCCCTCCCCTCCTCCCCTTTCCTCCTCCTCCTCCCCTCCTCCCCTCTTCCCATCCTCCTCTCCTCCCTCCTCCGCTCCACTCCTCCCCTCCCACCCCCCCCCCCCCCTCCCCTCTCCCCCTCCTCCTCTCCTCCCATCCTCCCTCAGTTCCAGCTGGTATTTCCCTGAGAACAGCCATTTCAGGTGTCATTCTGTTTTTTCCATCTACTGTGGAAGCACAATGACCTTTGATTCTTGCTACGCAATGAGGTTTACCTTTGTACCTGCAGTCCTTTTACCTCGCTTCCTGCGGTGGCTGGTGCTGTCAGACTATCTGTATCTACAATTAACTTAAATATTCATTGGGTCAAGCAGATGGGCATTCTTCATCATACTCATGCACTATTGATATACCATGTCATGTAATTCTCCCCTCCCCCACCCCCGTAAAACAAAGAAATATTGACACAGAAAAAGAGTGCCGTTGTACAAACGGTACTGTTCCCTTCCTTTATTTTGGTAATCATATTTATGTCTTTATTTGTATATATCTTTATTTATTTATATAGTTATTTATTGATATCCTTAATTATTCATATGTTTATTTATATGTTTATTTATATGTTTATTTATTTATATATTTATTCATGTTTATTTATACATTCATTTATATCTTTATTTATATTAGTTTATATATGTATTTATATATATTTGGATATTTATATATATATTTTTTTATTTATTTATATATTTATTTATATATATTTATTTATATATTTATTGAAAGAGCCAAGCTACTGAATTTTCAGCCGTTAAAATTTCAAATTTCAGACAAATGCCAAATTGTCTATATATTATCTTGAGTTGGCTATTTAACCTGAAAGTATTAGGGAATTATTTTTAATCCGCATATTGTTATTTTCCTTCTTGTCCCAACTCTCTAATTAGAGATTGTGGCGTGTCAGACTAGTTCTGTTAGAATAGGCTTAAAGTTGCATAGTCCCATGGTTTTAATCTTTAATTTGAGATCAATATTTTTTTTTTTTCTTGAAGATTTATTCTGCCTGTCATGGATAAGTCTGAATAGACTTGTTTTCACCATTAGACAGTTTGTTCATAGAAAGCCTGAGTCTACACTTTTACCGACCCAAGGGATTTTTAACCTCCCACACCACATAGACATGGTATGAGAACAACTGGCCTTTGATGTCGCTGTAAGTTATACACAGTGGTGGAAATCCAAATTGGCAGAGGTGGGGGCATGGGGAATCGAACCACCAACCTTCAGATTACGGGTCTGACCTAGAACAGTCAAAAAAAGTCAGACACTCTAAACACTCCGCCACAGAGAACAAGTGTAAAAGTGGACAATTAATTTTGGCACGCGCGTCAAAGCTCCCATGCCATAGGTTTCAGCAGTAACAGGTTCTATTTAATTAACTCAGTACCCCTGTTATACAAATGCTTACTAAGTGCACCGGTATCTAAGTTGGAAATGCATACTCAAATATAGATAATTGCATAATCAAATATAGATAATTTCTACAACAAATGCTTAATAAGTGCACCAATATCCAAGTTAGATAAATACAATCAAATATAGATAATTTTTTCTGGTTTTGAAAATTTGATCTTTTCATCGGACTCTGCAGGTTTAAATTGAACGTGGTACAGTTTAAATGGCACTAGTGTCGTTAGGAGGGAATGATTGACCACCTCTTGTGTGTGACCAGACGGGATGGCCGAATGAGTTAGAGCGTCCGTCTCCCGTGTTGGTAGACCATGGGATCGTTGGTTCGAACCCTGGTCGAGTCATACCAATGACTTAAAAATTGATAGTTGTTGCTTCCTGGCCAGGCGCTCAGGCTTATTAGGATTGGCAAGGGCTGGTAGGCTCAGTGTCAGGATAACGTGACTGAGTGGGATATCAGGTCATGGTGCTGGTGTCCCAGTGGGGCAGCACTATAAAGTCGCCATGATTGCACACTGTTACAAGTCAGTACCCGTCCTGATATGACCTTAGATGTTGCTAGGACCTAAATCAACAAACAAAAACCACCTCGTGTGAAGCTGATAACACCCTTGTTCGACTTTGGTGGTGTGAGAAATGACACAGTTGGTGCCATTAACAAACAGGGAGGTCACGTGACTGCTGGGGACCAACCAGATGTGCTACTTCTGTGGAATATGACGGTAGACCAAGACGGCCTTGAGACTTGGTAAAGTGACTCCTCTGTAAACAGTGGTAAACCACCTAGTGAGTGTGGTGTAGATCAAACAACAAATGGATGCTATCAATGGTTCTTCACAATCCTAACAATGTTAGGATTAAGTTTGACCCCATTCACCCCTCGGCTAATCCTATTAGAAAAGAAATATTTATAAAAATGTGACTGATGTTATATATAGAGGCGGAAAAGCCATCCCACCACAGCTTTTTATGACGTCGTTCCCTTCTGAACATTGTTCAGATTGTGAAGAATGTTGCTTTTCATGGACCGTCTCTTTGTGATGATTAATTGCCGAATGCGTATATGATCCCGCAAAGTTTGTTGTTCTAACGAACAGTTATCTAGGTCACTGCTGTTTATCTAGCACATCCAACAATAAAGTGACAGGAAGTTATTGTCTGATACTTGATAGGCGGGGTTGAAACATGAGTACCTGTGGTATGAGTGTTGACCGAACAATACAAAGCCGAGGTCAATGTGCATTGCACAGCGAACAAAGGACTCGTATTTAATATTATGGCGGTAAAGCGCTTATTAAGTGACTTTGTATGGATTTTGATTGCTTGCTAATTTTTTTCCTGTTGAAAGCTGAAGTCGCATCTATTTTGAAATGTATAAAGCATTTAATTTGCGATATCGGACTGGGGCCAATGTGCGATATCGGACTGGGGCCAATGTATAAAGCGTTTAATGTGCGATATCGGACTAGGGCCAATCCGATATCAGATCGATCAGACTGGGGTCGGGGTGGGGTCCTCCCGGTCAAGTCAAACCAATGACTCATCAAATTGATACTTGTGGCTTCCTAGCCTGGCGCTCGGCATTAATAGGATAGGGCAAGGACTGGTTAGCTCAGTGTCAGGATAATGTGACTGAGTGGGATATTGGGTCATGGCCTGGTTTCCTAGTGGGGCAGCACTATAAAGTCACCATGAGTGTGCACTGTTACAAGTCGGTACTCGTCCTGATATGAACTTAGATGTTGCTAGGATGTAAATCTCCAGCAACCAACCATCTGTATATGACTCATCCTCCCATCCTTTTATTCATACCAGACGGGATGGCCGATTGAGTTGAGCACCTGCTTCCATTGTCGTAGATTGTGGGATCCAAATCACACATTCAAACCTAGTTAAAGTTAAAGTTGCATAGTCCCATGGTTTTCAGTTTCTGACAATTTTCTGATATAAATATAATAAATTGATTGTTATAATCTACCTAACTTTTATTTTAAATGGCTATGTTTTGAGATATTAGAAGTCCTAACACATAAAAATAGTTTTGGGAAGCATGCCAAAACATTGACACCATAGGCTTTAGCAGTAATATGTTCGATTAAATTGCTTCAATAACCCCTTCTATGTGGCAACAAATGCTAAATAAGTGCATCACTATGTAAGTTAGATGTGTACAATCAAATCTAGATAATTATTTTGGTTTAGAAAATTTGATGCATCATCGGACTATGCAACTTTAATCTAATGACTTTCAAATGTATAATTATCGCTACCGAGCCTGGCGCTGGGACAAGAAGCATTGGAATGAGGAAGACCAATTGTACATGATTTTGAAATTTTCCCTGCTTAATTAAGACATATAATAATCACATTTGTAAACAAATCAAGAATTTTAGCACAAAGTTCTGTGAAAGTTTTGAAAACGTTGGATGTCCCCCTTTGGGTACAGCAAGCACCTAAGTAGGGGACTCAGATGTCCCCTTTGGGTACATTAAGCACCTAAGTAGGGGACGCCATTGACCAACTCTTCCTATCTAGTCTTGAATTTAAAGCTGCATAGTCCGATGAAATATCAAATTTTCAAAACCAAACCAATTATCTAAATTTGATTTGACATATCTAACTTAGATACTGATGCCCTTATTAAGCATTTCTTTCTGCGTAGAATGCAACACTGAGTCAATTTAACAGAAGCTGTTACTGCAGAAGTATATGGTGTCAGAGTTTTGGCAAGCATGCCAAAACTAATTTTCCATGTTTGCAGTCAAAATATCTAAAAAGTTTACCATTTAAAATAAAAGTAAATTTGAACTAATGTAAAGTAGATATTAGTGATCGATCTAATATATTTATCTCAGAAAAAATACAGAAATTCAAAACCATCGGACTATGCAACTTTAAACAAATTAATTGTAGTTAGTAATATTTTTTTACGATATCCAATCATTTTAGTTAGAAATTATATATTATTTCAATTGCAATGCAATGATAGTGAGTATATTCCTATACGTGTATAAATCCTCGGCTGGAGGTATTTTATTATTATTATTGTATATCATTATACGCTCGTTTTTCATCCAGTTCGATATCAGCTAGGATTTTGCCCGAGCCTATGGGGCGATGGTGGCGCCGCCACCGGGGTAATCCTGGTACTTATGTTCCAACTACGCTGATTCACTCGCTCGGAAAAGTAATTACATAATTACTTGGTATTTTAAAATGGAATTGCAGCTTTAGTGTAGTATTAAAAGGTATAGATGGGGCGAGTTGTGCTTCTTTTCTGTGGAATTTGATCAAGTTTGCATGTCATTCACACTGAACTGGTCACTGTTGGGAGGGAGGGTGGGTGGTAACGTAAACTCCCCCAAGACGTATTCAGGGTGAGTGCACACAAGATGGCGTAGTAATGCAATTGTGGCTACTTCCCATGGAGAAAGTCTCAGATTCAATCTCAGCCGAGTAAGATTATATACTTGGAACAAACAAAAAAGTGAAACCTCGGTGGCCGAATCGGTAGAGCGCAGGCCTCCCGTGCGGAAGGTCGGGAGTTCCATACCTGGTCGAGTCAAACCTACCTTTTGTGGTGTTCTCTGTGTCGGAGTGGTCAGAGTGTCTGACTTTTTTCTAGGTCAGACTCCTAATCTGAGGGTCGGCGGTTCGATTCCCCGTGCCCCCAGCTCTGCCAATTTGGATTTCCACCGCTGTGTATAACTTACAGCGTCATCAAAGGCCGGTTGCTCTCATGCCATGTCTATGTGGTGTGGGAGGTTAAAAATCCCTTGGGTCGGTAAAAGTGTAGGCTCGGGCTTTCTATCGACCAGCAGTGGAGTGTGGAAGACCAGTCGTGTGTGACTGGGATTTCCCCTGCTTGGGACAACTAATGTACCAAAAAAAAAAAAAAAAATGAGAGACAAATATGTGTTCACACTTCCTGTCTACCATTCGCTATATCGCTATATCGCTATAACACGATCGTTGGGGTCGATAACATGTTATTTTTGTTGTACATTAGTTGATTAAGATGGGGAAATTTCAATCGCGGACGATTGCTCTTCCTCATTCCTTTGCACCTTGCCCTATCCTGAGTGCCTGGCCAGGAAGCAACAAGTATCAATTTTCAAGTCATTGGTTTGACTCGACCAGGGACCTCTGAGTTCGGATTCCACGACCTACCAAAACGGGAAATAGACGCTCAACTCAGTCGACCATCCCGACTGGTCATCGCGAAAACAGCGGGGTCGCTCTAAATCGGGGTTCAGTTTCCTGAATTACCTTTGCATTAAGATATTCTGGGCCCAATGAATCATCGCATTATATCCGAATTCATGTTAATGGTGCTGTCACATTACGATGTTTCTTACCAGCGTGCCGCCAACGCGCAAAATATTTTCAACGCGTTGAGACATGTCCAACTTTTCGGCGTTTTCGGAGAGAATTCGGCGGAGCACAGCGTGTTAGTAGCGTGTTAGTAGCACGCGGCCAATGGGTTTCGACGCGTGGCGGAACAAAAACAAAAAAAATGTCCGCTTGACCAAATTCCTCCCGCGTCTGTCAGCGCATCTCAATGTTCCGCCAGCGGGTTATCAGCGTGTCGACAGCGCGTTAATGAGCGTCGGCGACCATTACTTGATATCTCGATGTCCCGCCAGCGGGTTATCAGCGTCTTATCGGCACGCTGTCGGCGCGCTGTCGGTGTGGCGGTGGCGCGTCACTAACGGGGTTTGGCGAAAAAATGCCAACGTTAATCGACGTTGATCAACGTTCTACCAGCATTCCGCCAACGCGCTGATAACGGGTATCGACGTGCTGGTAACGCGCCCTCGTAACGCGCCAATCAACACGTTGAGGCGCGTTGTGGTGTGTCGAAAGTTTTGTGCAAGCACAAAACGATCGACGCGAGCCGACGCGCGCCGGCGTTCTGCGCAGAACGCCGCTGTCACTCAAAGTGTACTGATGCGCCGGTAACGCGTTCGTAACGCGCCGGCAACGCGTGCCGACGTTTTGACAAAAAGCGCGACACGTCGGCACGCCTTGACGCGCGTTGGAGAGAAACGTCGTAGTGTGACAGGGCTATAACTTGGGGCGCACTATAACAGGGTTTCACTGTACTTGCCTCTACCTTGCATGACACCGTCTATTAACTAAGATAGCACACACAAGGAACTGGTTGCCTCAGTTTCAAGATAAATTCACTGAATGGGATATAGGGGGTCATGTTGTCAGCAGCATGATATCTCAGTTGGGCAACACTATAAAGTGTCACAAAAAGTCGGTGCCCATTAATGTGTTAAGGCCCTATCACACCTCACTGGATTGGGGGAAACAGACAGAAACTGAACAAAGTTTGTTTTGTGTCCGTACAAGTTTTGAACATGCACAAAACTAGGAATGGATGCCGCCGGACTGACGTCTACGGTTCTTGTCCAGTTTGAGTTTGTTTCGTCCATTGGCTATCCGTTCATGTCCATTTCATGTCCGTTTCATTTCCGTTCGTTCAGCGGCCATTGACTCGATAGTGCAACATTTTGACACATTTTGATACTTATCACCAGCGGACTAGACAATTCTGTCCGTTGCTCAATCCGGCGAGGTGTGACAGCCACTTTACTAGGATCGCCACTCTCAAACCTAGGTCTGCCAACATGCACTGATTACCTTCATTACTGCCTGTCATTCCCATTTCCGGTTCAGTCAATCAACCAATCAATCAATCAATCAGTTAAATTTGCATAGTCCGATGGTTTTGAGTTTTTGCCATTTTCTGATATAAATATAACAGGCTGATCATTATAATCCTTACTTCAGCTTGAAGTAACCTTGCGTTAAAATAACTAACTTTTGAGATATTTGTGGTGTGCTTGTCAAAATTCTGACCCCACCCCATAGGTTTAGGCAGTAACAAGTTCTAATAAATTAACTCAGCATGCCCTCTTTTACTAGCAACAAACGCGTAATAAATGCACCAGTATCGAAGTTGGATATATACGTTCAAATTCTGGTTTTGAAAATTTGATGCTTTTATCGGACTAGGCAAATTTAAAAATCAAAGAATAGAAAATGTTTTTTTTTAAAGTGAAAAATCAATTAACTCAACCCATTACCGGAAGCCTGCGGGATTAACGTGTCTAAATCTGGTTTAATATTTGTCTGTAAAAGAGAAAGGATGCGAGGTTAAGCAAATCGACTGGCAACTTGGTAAGTGAGGTGCAGGTGTGGTAGGAAGTAACGTCCTCCTCTGTATTGTACCCGTGCCCTCTGTGGCTTGTCACTGCCTACCCCCTGCCGACTGTCGGCGGGGAATACACACGCGCTCATAATGCGAGGCTTTAACCAGAGTGCGTAATGCAAGGCTTCAAACCAGCCTGACCGTCGCCTCCTGACGTAATGCCAAATGCCCGTGTTTGCTTCATTACCCAAAAAAAAAAAAAAATTTTTTTAAAAATAATTTGTTTTACTTGAGCTTGCAAGGTTAGTCAGCTTAGCTCTGCTGAGCCAACTATTTATTTGTCACTCACTTTTACAAGTTGTAGGGGTACGTGTGGGTGGGTCATACTCATACAAGTCATAGCGCACCACCACACGTTACTGGCCATTTATCCAGCTTGCGATATTTATCCATATGAGCGTTGTAATGCATGTCACAGACTGATGTAGTTGATAATTTAGGATAATTTTTTTTTTTTTTTTAATGTGATGAATGAGATACATCCCTGGAAAGCATTTGTAGTTATGCTTTGTTTACATATTATGCAGAGTGCTGGAAGTCATGTGCATAGAAAGTTCACCCGGTCGGCTGGTCAGCATGATATTAGCACACACCAGCAATCAGCTGTCAGCGCTACATCCAGTGGCTGACCTAGACAAAAATTAACTGCCGGCTGTTTAAAGTTACATAATCTATCTTCTTTTAATTATTTGTTTGTTTGTTTAAACTTCACATAATAACTTCGCTTAATAATTATAACCTAGTCTATTATAGTTCAGAGTAACTTTTATAATTGCCTAACTTTGGAGATATTTGGAATGCAAGGTTTGAATGAAGCCAAGTACAATAATGCGCCTTAGTTATGTTAACTAGGTCACGTCAAAGCGAGCCAGTTTTAAGGGAAATGCCTAAATGGAATGATATCTGAGTACACCTGCATCTAAACGGTCACAAGTCTGTACCCGTACTGATATGACCTTAGATGTTGCTAGGACGTAAAACAACAAACAAACTATCTAAATGCGATATGTAGGATCAAATCTAGCTAGATGTTTTCCTATTGGAAATATTTATGATTTGATCAGATTATGTACCTTTAAGCTCCATCAGAGGCTGCTATTTAGGATAAAAATCGACCCCCATGTTTTGGTTTTGAAAATGCCATGATTTCATCAGACTATGTACCTTTAAGTTTAAGCACCATCAGAAGCTGGCATTTTAGTCGGTGGGACAGCTTGCTCACCACAGACTCATGCGGGAGGTCGGCGGGACCAAGTGGTCCTTAGCCGCTGCCATATTGGCCACTCGTGGCTTACACATGCTTTTCTGCTCAAGGGGGAACCTCCCCCTGAATGTATTGGGTGTCAGTCCCCGCTGACACTCAAACACATTTTACTAAGTTGCGTTGATTTTTTGGCCCTGCGCCAACAGTTCTACACTGCAGACAGTATGCATGACCTTTTTACTAAGGTAAAACAGGGAAACATTTTAGCCTTTTTGAGGGCAGCTGGACTGTACCACCTCATATAGTTTACTAAATAGATTCTATCAATTATTAATAAAACTTTTCTTTTTCTATGGGAATTTGTTTCCCTTGAACACAAATATATGATTGTGAGCTTTCTAATTTAATGAGTGTCTATTGGCACATAATTGATTGTCTGCTTTTACATGTAAAAGCGATGGTTTGAACAAAAAACAAACATTTCTCGCCGTGAATATGGCCTATGCTGCCGACACGGCGTAAAGCAACCACCAATCAATCAATCAATCAAGCTTGCTCACTAGTTGGCTAAATCGGGCTGGTTAGCGTCAGGCATATGTGAGTGTGTGCTCTACCAGTTAACACAAGTTGTGAGTCACGCACGCGCGTACACATCTATGGAGTCGTGTTTTATTTCAACCTTGAGGCTGTTTACTTCAATTTTTGTTTGTTTGTAATTTAATTATGATATAAATTAATAGTCTTTAAAGTTTTATTCCATGCTGTACTCACTCTTTAACCATATATTTGTATATGATATATTATATATATCTGATGTCTGATACAGTATTTATATTATATATCACGTAATAGTACATCCATATATATGTACAGTAAAATCTCCCTAACCGACCACCTCCATAGATCGACCACTCCCCTATATCGATCGCTTTATTTGGGTCCCAACAATATGATTGTAAGGATATTCAAACTCCCTAAACCGACCACCTCCCTAATTCGACCACTTAAATTAGGTCTCAAGGCCGGTCGATTTAGAGAGGTTTTACTGCACATATGCATATATATATATGCATATATGTATATGTACATGTATATATATATATCATATAATGTATCTAATTGATCAAATATAATATATAATACATTACATATAATATGTAATAAATTACATTAAATGCATAATACACTAACTTAAATAATGTGATAATTCTATAGTATATATAATGCATTATATTATAAAAATATACAATACCTTATATAATATATATAATATTAATAACTTATATATAATGCTTAATATATTATTTATAATATATTTGTAATAAATTATATTATGCAAATGATATGTTATATATTGCTTATAATATATGCACATATATTATAAATAGTATATATTATCTATATTTATAGGCAAATCTATATATCAGTTATTAATATATACCCCTATATAAGTATATATATGACTATGTATAGGTTTAAATATATTACATAATTTATTATCCCAAATATATATGCATTTATATATAAATATATATATATATATATGGACGAGGCTATTCGCAGAGGTGTTTTGCTCTGCGAATTAGCACAAGAATGATTACTATTCGCAGAGCTGCTTTGGTCTGCGACTTGGATGATTAACTTAATTGTTGTTAATATTTGTGCGTGTGTTATTTTACTCACTCACTTTTTGTGTCTGTGATGAAACTGGTTTTATTGTCTCAAGTTTGATGTGTCAAAGTAATTCAGCAGAGAATGGAAAGAACAGGCCATGTTCTTGATCAGAACATGGGGTATAATTAGTTTAACCATTTCCCGCCTAAAATATCCCCTTCCAAACTGGTGATTTATTTCGGGAGAGTTGCCATTTGCCATATTGATTTCTAATTTGTATCATCAATATTTAGTGTTGTCAATGAAGAGACAATATATTAAAAATAAACAAAAATAACTAAATTTTAATAATTAAAAAAAAAGATTTTATAAATATAGTTTTAATTAAAAAAGGTCCTACGGATTTAATTTGAAAAGATAAGAAATAAAGGTTATCAACAGAGTGGGTGAATACATTGGATAACAAATTGAAATAATGAGATCTTGGTGAAGGGCAATCCAAATGGAGGCTCCTAGCAACTTCGACAATATTTAATCAAGTGTAACCCTAGCAATTATTTATTTTCCTAAGAACAAAGTATATTGTGGTAATATTTTGAGAAGAGCGCATTTGGTTTAAATTCAGTCAAAATATAATATGATCTGAATATGCCATGGGTATGAAGGTGAATATATTAGGAGTTATGTTGGTAAATTGGAAATTGTCACCCATCTATAAGGACCTTTTATTTTTAACTCTGCAAAGCTCTAACGATAGTCCTTATTCGCATGTAATCGAAAACGAGACTTGCTCAGCGTTTGCTGAATTGTGTTTACAACACAATGCTACTACGTATTATATAAATGAAGTGATAAATATATCCTCCGACGTGAGTGATGTTTTCCGGGTATGCAGGTATTGGAGAGAGCCAAAGGTGGCGCCACCAGTCATGACACATGAAGGAGGCAGTACAGTGCATGTGTAATAATAAGGAAATAATTCCCTTCCGCGTCTTTATACTTGTATAATATGTTATGCATCACATTAGTGGTGGATAGATAACTACTGCATAGCTGAACCAATCAAAAACACGGGTACAGACCACCGAAGGAATTTACCCGGGTGCGGTTGCCGAATCGGTAGAGCGCGGGCCTCACGTGAGGGAAATAGGGAATTTATTTCCCGGTCGAGTCAAACCAATGACTTATATAATTGATACTCGTCGGTTCCTAGCCCGGCGCTCTGCATTAATATGATAGGGCAGGGACTGGTTAGCTCAGTGTCAGGATAATGTGACTGAGGGGGATATTGGGTCATTGTGCCAGTGGTAACTATATATATATTATATATATATATATATATATAACTTATTATGTGGATATTAATATTGGCAGCCCCTTACTGTTTCTCTCTAACCACCTGAACTTCCATGTTATTCATTGTGGAGTAGGCATTCTCTCCTCCTCGACTCCTCTGCACCATGAGCCAACTGTCACTCTGCCTCTGCTCACTTTCAAAACATATAAGTCACCATGAGTGCACACCGTCAGAAGTCGGTACCCGTCCTGATACGACCTAGGCTGTTGCCAGGACGTAAAACTCCAACCCACCAACCAACAGAAGGGAATTTAAATTCATTGTCTTAAGTATGAGATAGTTTTACCAAATTGATCATGTCAAGCTCATTGATTCCGCATTGATAGCAGCATGGCCTCAGCCAATGTGATACCTATGGCAATCCTGAATCAAAGTACTGCATCTTAACGCAAGAGGTTTAAGGCAGTAAAGAAAAAACAATAATGGGGTCAAATAGTTTTAGCGTAATATTTTAGTTGCTTTGTAAATCCAGTTTCCGATGTGCCTGTGTGACCGGTGTATTATTAACTATTGTTTTCAGGGGCATAGCTAGGCGTACGCGCGTACACCAAAATGTCCACATCGTTTTGTCAAAAAATAAATAAATAAAAAAATAATAAAGAGAGAGAGAGAGAGAGAGAGAGAGAGAGAGAAAGAGAGAGGAGGCATGTAGTAGTCTGGAGTGTCGAAAATGTGTAAAATCTGCCAGCTTAAGCTTAAGCGGCCCCCTAAACCCCCTGCCAAAATTAGGATACACATCGTTAAAGGTCTAGCTACGCCCCTGGTTATTATGTTAAGGGATAATCACTTTTTCAAGAATTGTAGATTAATTTTGAGTAGTGATGGTTTCTATCATTTCTAAAAGAAATGATGCTGAGTGAAATTATTATGAAGCAGTGGGCGCGAGAGCAGGTTGCCCTAATTTCTATCACAACTGTGGGATTGTACAACCAGCTGTCAATAACTGTACTTAATCAACAAGCGTCAAGTGCCTCATGGGAATTCTAATGCAGGCAACCAGAACTTTAAATTATTCGAGTGTGTACAACAAAAATTACTCGGCATGTAAAATTCTGACCCTGGAAACCTGCAATTGAACACTTTCTCATCGATTACTGATTTGGTGAGTGATTTGGGTAGGCCATAGCGCTGTATCAGGTCTGCAGCATCTCATATTCCCAGGTTGTCACCCATATGAGTCCTGATGAGGCTCAGTGTTGCCTAACTTTGGTGGTAGGATGAGAACTGGTATTTTTGCAGTCATAATGGGACATTTTGATGTCCTAATTTTTCAATGTTCAGATTGTTTTGTATTTTTAACCATGTTAAAATTTGGAGGGGGAGCAGTATTTTGTTTGATTTGTCTTCAATGTGAATTTATTTAATTGATATCGCCAGAGCACCTAAGGTCGCTTGCCATTCTCTATTTCAGTTGGTAGCCAATGCTGCCACCTGGTATATTACAGCCGACCTATGCAGACCGCCATTTACCATTGCCACTTAATTATGATATGATCCACCAGGTGGCGCCACGTGCATGTTAAAATATTACGCTTCGCTCCTGGAGGAAATGGTGGGAACAATACATGATATATATGTAATGTATATTATATATGATTATTATAATCTATGGTACTTATGACCTATATGATATATGGCATACATATAGCTTACCTATTGTATCTAGCGTATGTTAGCTATATAAAATATAGTGTATATTAACTGTATAATATATTATTTATAAAGTATATATAAACCATATATATCTGTCTACTATAGATATGTCATATATATATGGTATATATAATGTATGTAATGTATATAATATATATGATTTAATATATATGATATGTAATAGATATACTGTATATAATATATATAATATATATAATATGCAACATCTGTATTATTTATTATATAATATGCATTATGCTGCATATACTATATATTATATATAATATCTATGTAGCATATATTATTTTGTATATAATATATAGTATTATCTAATTGCCTATAAGAAGTAGTAGAATCTCACTATGGTAAAATCTTTGATGATCATTAATATATAACAAAGGCAATAAATTACTCGCATTCTGCAAATTTCTTCTACCTGAAGCTACGCGCTTTTGTGACCTGAACACTGTCCTTGTGCGCGCTATATTTCACAAACCTGTGCTCATGCTGTGCTTATCTCACAAGTCCTGTTCGGTTAGGTCACCATTTTGTGCGAATACTATAAGATCCCATTCATAGTAGAACTGTCTCAAAAGAACCCGCATTGCTAATATTATAAGCTGGTATTTGGTATAAAAACTTTAAAATAAAATATAGTTGCCGCATTCTATTTACACTGAACATGACTTGTGAAATTTCTTTTTAAAAAAGGATAACAAAAAAAGAAAAGGAAATCCTAGAAAAATAAGCCAGTCTTTCTTTAGAAAGTATGTTGAATTGATGATTTTGCTTTTTTCTTCCTCTTCTCTCCTCTTCTCTCCTCTTCTGTGCACATCAGCCCGACGAAGGACTAGCGGAGACCTACCAGGTTTATACTCTTTGCCCCTTAGCCTGTTCCCACACTTCATGTTTAGCCACCCACCCCCATTGTTGTAACACACCCATATTCAGTTGTTTTCAACCCACCCACCCTCAAACTCCGCTGCCGTCTTAAGCATACATGAGCAAATAATCGGGTAATGAACTATATATATATATTCATATATATATATTTGTAATATATATGTAATAATTCTTACGTTCTACCTATGACATAGAAGTGGGGTGGAGCGGTGCATGCTGGGCTCCCCCCCCCCCCCCCCCCCCCCCAGGGGGGGTTATGAGAGGAGCACTACAGAGCTTATTACAGGCGATAAGGGGCTTATCACTATCCATATATATGTATTATATATGTGTACATATGCGCTGTATAAGCATTATATGAGTATAATTATCCGTGAACTGATTATCCTTTAATACTAATAGTGCCTCTGCTTGGCACCTTGTCTACACCTTACAACTATTGACACTTAACAACTCAGGCGAATGGACAGGCTCTCTGCCTTGCCTGGTGCTGCCACCTGGCCTATTCAGCTGCCACGACTCAGCCTCTTGCCTGTACCACTCGCTTAATATATATATATATCTATTATATATATATATATATATTGATATTCTATACAATAACCACACACACGTATATTTATTATATATAATATAATATATATATTTATCACCCACCCTTATCACGATATAACAAAGAAAATACAAGAATAGGCATTATTGAAAGAGTTGATTCTACTTTGTACTTGACTCTTGCCCTTGAACGTGGGCGAACTGTGTGATTTGAAATGCACCGAGGACTATTAAGTATGCTTCCACATAGTATGCAAGATCCTGTCTTCCATTTTTTCTCAAACATGTACTGAGTTGCCCTATTATTTGTTATTGAACTACAGTAAAACCTCTGTAACCAACTACATCCACAGACGGACCACTCCCCTATATCGATCGCTTTATTTGGGTCCCGAACGATCGCCCACACAATACCATTGTAATGATTACAAAACTCCCTAAGCCGACCGCCTCCCTAAATGGACCATTTAAAGTCGGTCCCATGGTCGGTCGAATTAGAGAGGTTTTACTGTATATTCATATGGAACTAGTCCCATTCGTTGGGGCAGACAGCAAGCTAACATATCACTAATTAACACATGAGTATTAATATTATGATACATAAATATATATACAACTATTATCCGGGTCTTTTTTTTGCGTCAGTGTGGTTATATATTTTTTTATGGATGGGCCAATTTAATAATATGGATTATTGAGTGTTTTGGTTCGCGCAACCCTCTTTGTGGTGTTTGCTAGTCACGACGAAGCATGTCGCAGTGTCAAATAGTCTTGCAGTGTGTCTTAGGCGTATGTCTGTTCCGATCTGTGATCGTATGATCGTAGTACTGTCGGTGACTCACATGTTTTGTTTGATATAGTTTAGTTCCCTCGTATATAAGTACACATATATATATATATATATATATCTATATATATATATACATTATATATATATATATATATCTATATATATAGGTGTGTAGTGGGCGAGATAAGCGGCTACAGTGCGCTCAGTAGAAGGTGGGGGGAGGGGCAGCAGCAAAGCAGCATACTGGCCCGCAGCAAATATATAACATGCACAAGAAATAATTATCAAATCGTAGCATAATAAATAATCATTATTATAAGATACCTTCACCCGCCAGTTTATATTTATATAATAGATTATATCACACATAATACTCTGGTGCGACTGACACTTGTTGACACCCGTTGGAGGTGATGTGGGCCACAGGTTGCACCACCCGGCAAGTGTAGTCTTACGGAGTATACCAATCGGTAATATCAATTAATATCAATAATTAGAAACAATTCCCTTCGTATTTTTATACTCGCATAATTCAATATGCGGAACACGAACTGGTATAAGGTGGTATTTATTAGGTTTCTTGAGGTGTTATTCTTAGTTACAGTAGTTTGTCGTTATTGTTCATTTTTTGTGTTCATGTCCTTGCACCACGCGCTCAGCCCTGTCGTATGTTAGAGGGTGGGATGGCTAAGAAAAGCATTAATAGGATGGGGCAAGGATTGGTTAGCTCAGTGTCAGGAAAATGTGACTGAGTGGGAGATCGGGTCATGGTGGCAGTGGCCTGTTCTGCCAGTGGGGCAGCACTATAAAGTCGCCATGAGTGCCCTTTGTTACAAGTCGGTACTCGGCCTGATATGACCTTAGATGTTGCCAGGATGCAAAACTCCAACTACTCGAAATTCACCCCGCTTGCCTAGGTCCCAAATGCTGCGGTCGCCGTACGGTGCTACGGTCTGCGGTGTGGCTTGCAGTTTATGCAGTTTATGCAAAAGTTATGGTGTTGCGATCTGCGGTTGATCTATTCACAAATCGTGCGGTCACCACAATATACCTTGGGGGTTGTGTTTAACTTCATACATGTATTTAATATTTTAAAACGCAACTTTCTTAATATTGATCACACAAACATGAATATTGTACCATATTGATATTCATTGATGTCAAAAAAGGTGACTGTACAGTGTTGTGATGTCCTTGCGGCCTGTGGCATTGCCATTTACCAAAATTAAGATAACTTCGACTTAAAATAACTGCAACCGCTTGCGGCGAGCAAAGATCTTTATGGTCATTGAACGGCAACCGCAACCCACCGTCCGGTCACCATCCGGTCTGACCGATGCGGCGAGTTATGGTCGCCGCAAGCACGTCGTAACGCATTTGTGACCGAGGCATAATCAATTAACCCCCCCGCCCCCATCTTCCTACAGACGAATCGGTAAAGGCCCAGTTACACCTTACCGGACTGGGGAACCGGACAAGAACCGGACACTGTCCGGGAATGTATGGTGATGTCCGGTACATGTCCGGTACCCATCCAGCGGTGGCCGGTGGTGTCCGGCGGTGTCCGGTACAAGTTTTGAACATGCACAAACCTTCTACCAGACACCGCCTGACTGACGTGTCCGGTTGGTGTCTGGTTGGTGTCCGGTACCCATCCGTACATGTCCGGTACCCATCCGTTGGTGTCCGGTTTATCCGTTTTGTCCGGTACATGTCCGGTACCCATCCGTTGCATGTCCGGTTCTCGTCCGGTACATGTACGGTACATGTACGGTACTTGTCCGGTCACCTGGTGGCAATTGACCCAATTCCGCTCCATTTCGATACATTTTGATACATTTTGTGTATCGTAGAGCACCGGACTAGAACATTTTTTGTCCGGTGGTCTCCGGGACTCAGTCCGGTACCGTGGTGTGACAGGCGCTTAAGAGCACAGGCTGCCTGTGCAGAACGTTGGGAGTTGAAATCCTAGCTGAATCAAACCAATGACTTACCAAATTGATACTTATCACTACCTGGCCTGGTGCTTGCCATTACTAGGATAGGTCAAGGATTGGTTAGCTCAGTGCTAGGATACTGTGGCCACCTGTTATCTCGTTGGGACAGCACTATTAAAGTCACCGTCGCAAGTCGGTACCTGTCCTGCTATGACTTTAGATTTTGCAAGGACATACAACCCTAACAAACAAAACTGGGAGAGCATTGAATGAGGTGAGGCTGAAATCCGGGAGGGAAATGCATGGCCGCCATTTAGGTTTTTGTGCATTCTCTCCCAGTTTATCAACTCTACGCCCATATTTGATAAACACCGCGTGCTGGAATTAGGACATCCTCAGCTAGTTGATTGCTACCGAAGTAGGTTTTTGCTCTAAGGATTTAGAACATGGTCGTCGTTCACCCTCAGTGAGGGTGAGGGTGATTATTTAATTTGATTTAGTTGAAGCCTGTGTTTGGGAACTGCGCATGCGTGTGTGCACTATTGCGTGTGTGTGTGTGTTTGTGTGTGTCTCTCTGCGTGTGTCCCCCATACTTGTGTTGATATCCCCCATCAATGCACACCACAATACCAACCGGACGTGGTGGCCCAATAGGTAGAGCGCAGGCCTCACGTGTGGAAGGTCGGGAGTTCGAATCCCAGCCCAGCCGAGCTTATAAAATTGATATCAAAAGGTGATAACTCTTAATTTTTTGTCCATTGTAACGATTGACACAAAACAGCACAAAATGGTTACACTGAAAACACAAGGACATTTGCTTCAAATCGATATGTATTCTATTGGGATTATGAAACACCATGTAAAAAACAAATCAGTTTATCCTGAGCAAATGCAATAAGCAGATAGTATGTTGATCGTTACAATGGAGAAAGTTTTGTCCCAAATTACTTCGCACCTTTTGAGACAGCCTCATATATATGCTTCTACCAATCCTGTGCTCGGCATTAATAAGATTATCACAAGGACTGGTTAGCACAGTGCCAGGATAATGTGACTGTGTGGGATATCGGATTATGGTGCTGGTGGCCTGGTCTCCCTATGGGGCAGCACTATAAAGTCGTTATGAGTACCCGTCCTGATATGACCTTAGCTGTTGCTAGGATGTAAAACAACAGCAAACAAACCACAATGCAAAGTGCGACAACTGGAATTAAATGTTTGACAATTTCTCATAATGCATCAGAGTCAATGGTGGACGAGTGGGTAGAGCACTCGCTTCCGTATGCTGGAGGTCATGGGTTCGATCCCCGGCCGAGACAAACTGGATGTTTACAAAATGCCTGACAGTGATTGAGGTTTCTACTGATTACTCAATGAATGTAATAATCAGACAAGAACAACAAATAAGAAAAAAACGCAAATTATTCCCAGAACGAGAATTTAAGAGATTCCATATAGATGTTCTCTACTCTTGTCAGACCGGAAGTGTCATGCCGGAAGTGTCATGCCGGAAGTGTCATACCGGAAGTTTCATACCGGAAGTTTCATACCAGAAGTGTCATACCGGAAGTGTCATACCGGAAGTTCCATACCGGAAGTTTCATACCGGAAGTGTGCAGATGGCTGTGCAGTTAATTTTGTATTTGTTTAATCATTTTCATCGTGTGCATGTCATAGAGTATTCACTACATATATGTGTGTGTGTCCTAAACATGTGTGTCGGCATGTGTATTCTCTACCTGAATTGACTTGTTTTAATTCCACATTTTTACCAAAAATAGAAAAAACAACATTAAGAAAAGTGTATTAATGGGAAGCACTTAACAGACCTCAAGGTGTGAACATATATTTGTTCAATTCTACATGGTGTGACTGTCTGGGCTACCACAAAGTTAAGATTAATGCCATTTTATTTTATTTGTGTGCCCAGAGGTGATTAATACACGCATGTGTACCTTCATGTATATCTGTCAAATATATCCCTGATTGGTATATATATGTATTATATATATATATGTATTATATACGTATATATATATATCAGTGATGAAAGATCTCTGCGATTTCGCGGATTTCCGGGACTTTTCCTGTAGCTATAAGTGTATACTATTAAGTTGCGTCAGTCCTGATATGACCTTAGATGTTGCAAGGATGTAAAACTCCACCAACCAACCAATACGTTGGTTCACGCTGCAGCACCATCAGCGTATACTAATATGTGGTGCAAATGCTGCAGCACTAGCAGCGTATACTACTAATGCCTTCCCGGTGCAGCCCGTGCTTCTAAAGCCGCAGCACTATTAGTGTATACCGATATGTGATGCAAACGCCGCAGCACTAGCAGCGTATACTACTAATACGTGCTTCAATTGGCGCAGCACTATCAGCATCTACCAATATGTATGAAACCCGACTTCCGGGAATTTTCAGCGATTCCCTGACAATGGGAGAATATGGGAGACAATGGGAGAATATGGGAGAATATCAGCATTCCCGGGAGAATATCAGCATTTCCGCTTTTTTTTCCGGAGACCACTTTCATCCCTGATATATAGATATATATATATATATGTGTGTGTGTGTTGTGTCTGTGTGTAAGATGGGGGTTGTATTTACAGCTTATATAACCTGATAGCCAGCAGCATGTTATTTTTGTGTGTATTTTCTTTAGTTTATTTTGTCGTCTGCAATAACTTAAAACAGTATACAAATAAGTGGCAAACAAAACACAAAGTTAATTTTTGGACCCTCCACCTTAAAAATCCCCCATTTAAAAAAAAAAAAAACTCCGAATCTTTTTTTTATCTCAACGAAATAAAATCTATTCTTTTATCTTGAGTAATGGAAGTTAATGTTAATTGAGTGAAAACTAAATTGGTGACACCATTTGCTGATATTTAAAGTCAATCACCTTGCTTGTGGATTATTTCTAAATCTTGATTAAAGTTGCATAGTCCGATGTTTTTGAGTTTCTGTTATTTGGTAAAGATATCGGGGTGATTGTTATAACTTTCGAGAGATTTAAAGTGCAAACCTTGAAAAATAATTTCGGCAAGCATATCAAAAACTCTTGACACCATTAGTTTAAAGTTTCATAGTCCGATGGTTTAGCGTTTTGGTAATTTTTTCTGAGATAAATATATTAAATGTATCCATATAATCTACCTTGTTTCAGGTTAAAGTAACTTTCATTTTAAATGGATAAGTTTTGAAATATTTTTAATTCAAACACGCACGCTTAGTTTTGGCAAGCACGCCAAAACTCTGACACCATAGGCTTCAACAGTAAAAGGTTCTATCAAATTTTCTCCGTGTTCCCTTCTATGTGGCAATAAGTGCTTAATATGTACATCAATATCTAAGTTAGATATGTAGAGTCAAATCTATATAATTATTTTGGTTTTGAAAATTTGATGCTTCATCGGACTATGCACCTTTAAGCAGTAAAAACTTCTATGAACTTAACTCAGTGCTCCAGTCTCAATAAGTACACTAGTATCTAAATTAGATATGTAGAGTCAAATCTAGATGAGTGCTTTGGGTTAGAAAATGTTATCTTCAGTTTAAACTGTCTGTCTAGACCCTCAAACTGGTAAGCCTGCATAATACATGTAATAATGCCATTACAAAATATACTCATTCACCTATTTGTTGCTAGGTGTTTAAAATACTTATGGGTATAACCGAATTAAAGCTGCATAATCCGATGAGAGAGTCCGAGGCGCGGGCGTCGCGTGTGGGAGATCGAGAGTTCACGAGTTTGGTCCCCGGTCGAGTCAAACCAATGACATATACAATTGATCCTTGTCGCTACCTAGCCTGGCATTCGGCATTAATAGGATAGGACAAGGACTGGTTAGCTCAGTGTCAGGATAATGAGACTGAGTGGGATATCAGGTTATGGTGCTTGTGGCCTGATTTCCCAGTGGGACAGCACTATAAATCCACCATGAGTGTGCACTGTCACAAGTCGGTGCACATCCTGATATGACCTTAGATTTTGCCAGGATGTAAAACTCCAACAACCAAATCCGATGAGAGCATAAATATTTCTAAATCCAAAACACTTAACCTAGTTTTGGTCCCACTTATTCAACTTCAATGCGAACCAGATGGGATCTCCCGTGTTGGTAGACCATGGGATCGTGGGTTCGAATCCTGGTCGAGTCAAACCAATGACTTACAAAATTGATACTTGTCGCTTCCTAGCCTGGCACTCAGTATTATTAGGATAGGGCAAGGACTGGTTGACTCAGTGTCAGGATAATGTGACTGAGTGGGATATCAGGTCATGGTGCTGGTGGCCTTGTCTCCCAGTGGGGAAGCACTATAAAGTCATCATGAGTGTGCACTGTCACAAGACGGTACCCATCCTGATATGACCTTAGATGTTGCTAGGACTTAAAACAACAAACAAACAACTTCAATGCGGGCACACTCATTAGCCATTCACACTACACTTTGGTGTTTCTCCTGCGCTACTCTGCTACACTCGAAAAGAGGGTGAACAAAGCCTGTGTCCAGCATTTCAGTTTTCATGGCGAAATCTTTGTTGTTTGTTTATTCTATTTTAACTATAAATATCTCAGTTTAAGTCATAAGTTACTTCAAAATAGCTATAAAATATAACTTATTTCAAACTAAGGTAATGTCAATTATACTGAGTCCGTCTCCCGTTTTGGTAGGTTGAGGTATTCGAACCTGGTCGAGTTAAACCAATGTCTTGAAAATGAATACTTGTCGCTGCTTAGCCTATCATTCAGCATCACTAGGATAGGGCAAGGAACACTGGAATGAGGAAGACCAATTGTCTACAATTGAAATTTTCCCTGCTTAATCAACTAATATACCCCAAAAAAGCGATGACTTAAAAAAATTTGCCAACCAATCAAAAACAAAACAAAAACTGAATATATTCACCTCAGACAGATATATAATTGTATATATATATACATATATATATACATATATATGTATATACACATATACAGCGGAAACTCAAGACCATCGGATTATGCAACTTTAAGATCGTCGTCGCGAAGGGTGTGTACGATCGTAACGAAAGGTCGCTGGTTCGATGTTGAGTCTGTTGACCATGACCTTTTGACATTTTGACCTTGACATTTTGACCTTGACATTTTGACCTTGACCTTTTGACCTTGTCTCTTCTGCCAGCCGGCTATCAGGACGCAGGTGTCGGACCTGGTGAGCAGCGTTCGAACCCTCTACGATGATACCAACATCTTTCTCTCCAAGGAGGCGGCGACGCTGGTATGTAAGACTTTGTAACACCTTTTGTATGTGCGTCGTTTCATGGTAAATGTGGCGTTCTCTGTGGCGGAGTGGTTAGAGTGTCTGACTTTTTTCTAGGTCAGACTCCTAATCTGAGGTTCGGCGGTTCGATTCCCCGTGCCCCCAGCTCTGCCAATTTGGATTTCCACCGCTGTGTATAACTTACAGCGTCAGCAAAGGCCAGTTGCTCTCATACCATGTCTATGTGGTGTGGGAGGTTAAAAATCCCTTGGGTCGGTAAAAGTGTAGGCTGGGGCTTTCTATCGACCAGCAGTGGAATGAGGAAGACCAGTCGTCTATGACTGAAATTTCCCCTGCTTAAACAACTAATGGACAAAAAAAAAAAGAAAGAAAGTATTTTCCAGTATGTGATGGTCAAAAACAAATATGGAAAGAGTACAGGAGGTATTTTCTTTATAGAATTGGTATGCTTACACTTTGGAGGGATAGATATGAAAAAAATTAAGGCCTAATGTGACATAGTAGAAAAACCGCTAACATTTTCATTCCAAAAAAGATGGTCTTTTTAAAGTCATGAATTTGTTACATGGAAAATGTGGACTTTTCTACAGCCTACTAGACCTTTATTTTGCATAGAATATTAACTGTTAGTCAATGAAATAATGAATGGAGACTCCTACTTGAAATAAAAGTTCATTTTGCATGCATATACCGGATATGTCCTGAGACAAGCATACTACCCAATAGAAGCACCGCCCCCCCTCACCCCCCCATTTTAAGATTGAAAGTGCGCACAAATTTACGATCATATTCAGACTGAATGCACATAAAATAGATAATCCCACTTTATTTCAGAGGCACGACAAAAACATAAAAAAAATTATGATAATATTCAGACTGAATGCACATAAAATAAGACAATCCCACTTTATTTCAGAGGCACGAAAAAAACAAATCCATGAAATTCTTTAACTTTGAATAGACGCGCATCCATGTGTCTACACTCAGGCAGTGCGCGTCTATTGGGACATATACAGTATATATTATATATATATATATAATATTCCATGGTGATTAAACTGGTTCTGGACGTAACTGTCGTGTCCCCTGCGTGTTTCCTGATTGTCTTGTCAGAGAATATGCTATTCCGTGAATACCAGAGGTTCAACAAGAATAAACAAACAATCGGCTGTTGGGGGTGCACGCTGATTGGTGCATAGAACCTGTAAATAGTGGTTGGGAAATTTTGAAAGCGTTCTTCACTGTTTCTTGTTTAAGATTGTGGGGGTGGGTGGGCAATTTTTAAACTGTTCGTTGCTATTGCTGTATAGAACCTGCAAGTAGGTGGGTGGGCAATTTTGAAAACAGTCTTTCACTGTCTGTGTTCAGAACCTGCGTGCGGATGTGGCGATGGAGCTGAGTGCTGCACTCAACACGATGGAGCTGGAGATGAAGAAAGTGTATGAGATTGGTGGGCTGCCCCACTTCCACGGCGGAGACGAGGAGGTGAGTGCTTCAGTTAAATTTTCTGGGGGGTAGATTAGTTGATTAAGCAGGGGAAATTTCAATCGCAGACAATTGGTCTTCCTCATTCCACTGCTCCTTTCCCTATCCTAGTAAAGCCGAGCGCCACGCTAGGTAATATACCGGGAGGTGGGCGGCCATCCCGTCTGGTTAATTGTTAGCTTTATAGTGCTGCCCAGCTTATATTCTCTGGTACCATGATGTAAAATATTCTGATAAAGCATATTTGTGGGGGAATGCAAATGGTCTATAATGGTAAATGGTATATAGTGCCAGGTGCATGAATGTATTTATGTAGTTGCTGGTGATCCTTTACTTATGGTCAATAGTCATTGTGTATTAGGCAGATAGTGTGAAGGAGGCACTAGAGATAGTCTGTAAGGGGCACTTAGAGCTCTCCTCACTACCCCCTCCCCCCTCTGTTAAGCTAAGATTCCTTCTACGCGGTATGCGGCATGCGGTATGCGAATGGGAGGATTCCTTCTATGCGGTATGCGGCATGCAGCATGCGGCACACGACTGGCTATATTTAAATAATAAAAATAAACAAGTATACTCCATACTGCACTGTATATGGCCTAATATGGCATTTATATCTATGTAACTCTTGGTACATCACATGGAGCTCCCTACCTTTATAATTACCAAATTATAGATAAGTATTCATATTTATGTGGCTATGGTAGCATTTTTACGAACCCGTAACCCAACCACCACCACTACCATATGTTTCCCCTGTGCACCCTTGTGTGTGTCCATTCCGTAATGCTCAGTCACCTCTCCTCGTCTAAACCTAATGTACAAGTGCGACTGATGTTTCTATTCGCACACCGCATGCTGCATGCCGCACGGATCGCTACAGGGACCGATCGAGTTGTCGCATTCGCATTCGCATTCGCATACTGCATGTAAGGGATCTAGTCCATTGACTTCAAGGCGTTTCGATTTTTTGTTGCATTCGCATTCGCATACCGCATACCGCGTGTAAGGAATCTTAGCTTTAGTCACGGATCACCACACACTCAGCTCAGGCAGGTGGTGGCCAAGCAGGCACACAGCATGGTGGTGGTGGGAAGATCACGCTAGCCATGGTGACACAGGAATGCTTGATGTTCATTGGTGGAACTGTAAATGCTTGATTCTCATTGGAGAACACGGTCAGGTGGTATGCCATACCAGATCCATGTACCAGTATAAATAATAAACCTGAGGGTATTGTCTCTCTCTCTACTTTCATTCTTTATACTCTTCCTTTCTCTTCTTGCGTGTATTGATTTCATTATAGCCTGCCTACACAACCACAGATTCCAGCTGAGGACTTTACAATGATATAATAACTCTCTCATTCACGTTATCCTGACACTGAACCCAGCAGTCCTTGCCCTGTCGTACTAACAATGCCAGGTGCCAGGCGAGATACTAACAAATGCTAATCAGGGGCGTAGCTAGACCTTTAATGATGTGTCCTCCTAATTTCGGCAGGGGGTTTAGGGGGCCGCTTAAGCTTAAGCTGGCAGATTTTACACATTTTAGACTTGAGTTTTCAACACTCCGGACTACTACATGCCTCCTCTCTCTCTCTCTCTCTCTCTCTCTCTGTCTCTCTCTCTCTGTCTCTCTCTCTCTGTCTCTCTCTCTCTCTCTCTGTCTCTCTCTCTCTCTCTCCCTCTCTCTCCCTCTCTCTCCCTCTCTCTCTCTTTCTTTCTCTCTCTCTATTATTTATTTATTTTTGTTGTTGACAAAACGATGTGGACGTTTTGGCGTACGCGCTTACGCCTAGCTACGCCCCTGCCAATATTTAAAGTATCCGGCTTCACGCAGCCAGCATTCAGGGGTGTAGCCAGACATTTCAAACTTGTAAGACCAAAATTTGCAGGAAATTAAATATTGTAAGCACAAAATAAAAAAGTGCTTTTTGTAATATATAAAAAATTAGTAAGGAAAAATTGTTGGCGCATGCTTACAGTTAGAGTCCGACAATGTAGCTACGCCTCTGGCGTTGGATAGAATCCACGAGTTCTCTCATGTGAAGCGAACACTGAATCATCAGGCCGTGCCGTCTTTTGTATCTCACAAGCTTTCACAACCTAAGGCCATCATTTGTCTCTGATGTAGGGTTGGTTGGTTGGTTGTTGGAGTTTTACATCCTGGCAACATCCAAAGTCATATCAGGACGGTTACTGACTTGTGACAGTGTGCACTCATGGCGACTTTGTAATGCCGTCCCACTGGGAAGTCAGGCCGTTGGCACCCTGACCCGATATCCCACTCAGTCACATCATCCTGACACTGAGCCAACCAGTCCTTGTCATATCCTATTAATGCCAAGTGCCAGGCTAGGAAGCGACAAGTAACAATTTTATACGTCATTGGTTTGACTCGACCGGGAACCAAACTCCTGACTTTCCGCATGTGAGGCCCGCGCTCTACCGATTAGGCCACCGCGCCCAGTCTGATGTAGGGAATAGAGAGGATGGCCAACTGTATAGAACACCCATTTCTCCCGTGCAAATGAGGTCACGTGATACATCCCCAGCAGCATCAAGCCAAAGACTTCCAAAACTGATACTCATGGCTATCTCGCCTTTTGCTCGGCATTACTAGAATAGCACGAGGACTGGTTTTTGTTGGCTCGGGATAACTTTCCCGAGCGTGTTATTATCGGGGGGGAGGGGGGGGGGGTCATGCTGTCGACGGCGCAAAAATATCCGAGTGCAGCAGGCACGGGCAGCACTGTAAAAAGCCACCATTAGTATTCACTGTCACAAGTAGTAGGTATCCCGTCCCAATCACGATATTACCTTAGATATTGATAGGCTGAAAGACCCCAATAAATGAAAATGTTTTATTCACGCAGGGAGACGAACAGTTCGCGAAGCGGGGAAAGGACAAGAGCAAATTCAAGCTGATGCGTAACCTGATGAGAGGCAAGAAGGACAAGGACCGTGACCCCAGAGGTGGGTAACCAGGGCAACGGGTAGCCGTAGCATCTATGCTTCCTTATTTCTATTCATGTAGAAAGAATACCACCTGGGAAAACAACGAATTTTCCTTATATGCTCTGCTTGTTTTACTGGGTTTCATTACTTGTTTATAGCAACGCCAATAACAAGTTCTTTTTTTAATTGATGAAAGATGTTTCCTATTGAGTCTGACATAGATCCTCCTATATGAAATAGATTAGCTAGATCCTCCTCTCTGGACTATCTTGGCTAGATCCTCCTCTATCGACTAGATTGGCTAGATTCTCCTCTTCGAACTAGATTAGCTAGATTCTCCTCTATGGACTAGATTAGCAGAATTCTCCTCTATGAACTAGATTAGCAGGATCCTCCTCTATGAACTAGATTAGCTAGATCCTCCTCTATGGACTAGATTGGCTAGAGCCTCCTCTATGGACTAGATTAGCTAGATCCTCCTCTATGAACTAGATTAGCAGGATCCTCCTCTATGAACTAGATTAGCAGGATCTTCCTCTGTGAACTAGATTAGCAGGATCCTCCTCTATGACCCAGATTAGCACGATCCTCCTCTATGAAGTAGATTAGCAGGATCCTCTATGAAGTAGATTAGCAGGATCCTCCCCTATGGACTAGATTAGCAGGATCCTCCTCTATGAACTAGATTAGCTAGATCCTCCTCTATGAACTAGATTAGCAGGATCCTCCTCTATGGACTAGATTAGCAGGGTCCTCCTCTATGAACTAGATTACCAGGATCCTCTTCTATGAACTAGATTAGCTAGATCCTCCTCTATGAACTAGATTAGCAGGATCCTCCTCTATGGACTAGATTGGCTAGAGCCTCCTCTATGGACTAGATTATCTAGATTCTCCTCTATGGACTAGATTAGCTAGATCCTCCTCTATGGACTAGATTAGCTAGAGCCTCCTCTATGAACTAGATTAGCAGGATCCTCCTCTGTGAACTAGATTAGCTAGATCCTCCTCTATGGACTAGATTACGAGGATCCTCCTCTATGAAATAGATTAGCAGGATCCTCCACTGTGAACTAGATTAGCAGGATCCTCCTCTATGAACTAGATTGGCAGGATCCTCCTCTATGAACTAGATTAGCTAGATCCTCCACTGTGAACTAGATTAGCAGGATCCTCCTCTATGAACTAGATTGGCAGGATCCTCCTCTATGGACTAGATTAGCTAGATCCTCCTCTATGAACTAGATTAGCAGGATCCTCCTCTATGAACTAGATTAGCAGGATCCTCCTCTATGAACTAGATTAACTAGATCCTCCTCTATGAACTAGATTAGCTAGATCCTCCTCTATGGACTAGATTAGCTAGATCCTCCTCTATGAACTAGATTAGCAGGATCCTCCTCTATGGACTAGATTAGATAGATCCTCCTGTATGGACTAGATTGGCTAGAGCCTCCTCTATGGACTAGATTGGCTAGAGCCGCCTCTATGAACTAGATTAGCTAGATCCTCCTCTATGGACTAGATTAGCTAGATCCTCCTCTATGTACTAGATTAGCAGGATCCTCCTCTATGAATTAGATTAGCAGGATCCTCCTCTATGAACTAGATTAGCTAGATCCTCCTCTATTAACTAGATTAGCTAGATCCTCCTCTATGGACTAGATTAGCTAGATCCTCCTCTATGAACTACATTGGCTAGAGCCTCGTCTATGGACTAGATTAGCTAGATCCTCCTCTATGAACTAGATTAGCAGGATCCACCTCTATGAACTAGATTAGCAGGATCCTCCTCCATGAACTAGATTAGCTAGATCCTCCTCTATGAGCTAGATTAGCAGGATCCTCCTCTGTGGACTAGATTAGCTAGATCCTCCTCTATGAACTAGATTAGCAGGATCCTCCTCTATGAACTCGATTAGCAGGATCCTCCTCTCTATGAGCTAGATTAGCAGGATCCTCCTCTGTGGACTAGATTAGCAGGATCCTCATCTATGAACTAGATTAGTTAGATCCTCCTCTATGAACTAGATTAGCTAGATCCTCCTCTATGAACTAGAATAGCAGGATCCTCCTCTATGAAGTAGAATAGCAGGATCCTCCTCTATGAACTAGAATAGCAGGATCCTCCTCTATGAACTAGAATAGCTAGATCCTCCTCTATGAACTAGATTAGCTAGATCCTCCTCTATGAACTAGATTAGTTAGATCCTCCTCTATGAAGTAGAATAGCAGGATCCTCCTCTATGAAGTAGAATAGCAGGATCCTCCTCTATGAACTAGAATAGCAGGATCCTCCTCTATGAACTAGATTAGCTAGATCCTCCTCTATGAACTAGATTAGCTAGATCCTCCTCTATGAACTAGATTAGTTAGATCCTCCTCCATGAACTAGATTGTCTAGGTCCTCCTCTATGAACTAGAATAGCAGGATCCTCCTCTATGAAGTAGAATAGCAGGATCCTCCTCTATGAACTAGAATAGCAGGATCCTCCTCTATGAACTAGATTAGCTAGATCCTCCTCTATGAACTAGATTAGCTAGATCCTCCTCTATGAACTAGATTAGTTAGATCCTCCTCCATGCACTAGATTGGCTAGATCCTCCTCTATGAACTAGAATAGCAGGATCCTCCTCTATGAAGTAGAATAGCAGGATCCTCCTCTATGACCTAGATTAGCTATATCCTCCTATATGACCTAGATTAGCTAGATCCTCCTCTATGGACTAGATTGGCTAGATCCTCCTCTCTGAACTAGAATAGCAGGATCCTCCTCTATGAACTAGAATAGCAGGATCCTCCTCTATGAACTAGATTAGGTAGATCTGTACTCCAGTGATCAGTCTCAGTCTCAAGCAGAGCTTTGCATAACCTCCTTATTTAAATAACCAAACCTGTGCCTGGAGATTTAAGACAATGTACAAAGAAATCACCAAGCGGGTTCTAGGTTTTGTGGTCGTTCATAATGTTCCATTTTCATTCAGTTTTTATATGTTAGTTGTCAGTGTTAGTTTGGTCTCCATTACCTGCGGTGGCTCATGCTACGAATAGACAAAAGGTTAAGTATACAAGCCTTTTAAGCAGGCTCTTTTTTAAAGTATTTAGATCTTGGTAATAGTAATAGATTTTGATGAATATAGATTGATCTAAATGTAGTTTAGATAAAGGTAGATTTAGATAAATTTAGATAAATCTAGATTTAGCTGAATAACTAGATCTATATCAATTTAGATTTAGATCAATGTATATCTAGACAATTGTAAATTTAGATATATTTAGATTTGGATCAATCTAGATTTGGATCAATCTAGATTTGGATCAATCTAGATTTTGATAAACCTATATTTGGATCAATCTAGATTTAGCTCAAACTAGATTTAGATCAATCTAGATCTAGATCAATCTAGACTCAGGTCAATCTAGATTCAGATCAATCTAGATTTAGATCAATCTAGATTTAGATCAATCTAGATTTAGATCAATCTAGATTTAGATCACTCTAGATTTAGATCAATCTAGATTAGGTAAGTCGAGATTAGATACATCACGATTAGATAGATCAATATTAGATCAATTCAGATTAGATCATTTTAGATTTAGATAAATTTAGATTTGGATCAATCTAGATTTGGATCAATCTAGAGTTGGATCCATCTAGATTTTGATAGACCTAGATTTGGCTCAATCTAGATTTAGATCAATCTAGATTTAGATCACTCTAGATTTAGATCAATCTAGATTAGGTAAGTCGAGATTAGATACATCACGATTAGGTAGATCAGTATTAGATCAATTCAGATTAGATCAATTTAGATTTAGATAAATTTAGATTTAGATAAATCTAGATTTAGATAAATCTAGATTTTGATCCATCTAAATTTAGATCATTCTAGATTTAGATCAATCTAGATTTAGATCAATCTAGACTTAGATCCATCTAGACTTAGATCAATCTAGACTTACATCAATCCAAATGAAGCTATATTAATGTAGATATAGATTGAAATTGACATGTGTCTAGAGTTGTTACGGTAGTTGCTAGATACTCTTTGTTTCGCATCAAGAGGCCAGGGCAATGTCACACCTTAATGGTCACATTCTTATGCTATTCAATTGCAAGAAATTATTCGCGAATGGCCAGGTTTAGTTCTCATTGAATCAAATGGTCATGTTATACACTCTTAGCACTCGTTTCCAAAGTTCACCTGTAATCCTAAGTTCAACTGACTGCGCATGCTCCTCGGCCTAGTTTCCTCTTTGTATGGCTGTCGCAGAATATACATATATGGGTCATTCTCTAAAACTGGGCACAAAAGTGTAACATGGAAACAAAAAGTGAAAACCTTCCAAATAATAGCAAAAAACCTTCCAAATAATAGCCTAATCCAATGTCCTATGAAGATTTGCATGTTGTGCATATGTCAGAGTTGACAAAATTGAATTTCACTTGTTGAATTAGATCTTATACAAATTGAGCAATACATTAATATCACTCATGTAACATGAAAATCAAAGACCCATCCAGAACCTCATTTTAACATGTACAGCATAGTCAAACAAGATTTTATTGATTACTGTTAAGCAGACAAGGTTATGACTTACAAGAAAGAAGTTGAAAAATAAGTTGAAAAAAGGTTTGGCTACATGCATAGTGTAAATGTGTAAATTTTCACTTTTTCACATTAGCACAAAATCATATAAGTCAACTTTTAATTTCTTTCTTGGGAAAGCTTCAATAAATGTACTATTGCTGACATACTTAATACACAGAAGATACAATGATTATTTGACTTGCAATCAATCAAAGAAAGAACAAATTATCAGCAACCTAATGTGGAAACAAAATATGTGGTGCCCAGTTTGATAGAATAACCCATAACCTTCAGTTCAAAGTAAATTGAACCGATAATTCCTAAGTGCAACACTAACAGCTTTGTGAGGCTGTGAGCCGTGACCTAATTTGGCCTTCTGTGACCAAGTCTAGTCGGATATTTCGCTATTTGAGAATATTCCGCTTTTATTGGGTTATGTATCTTTACATACGGTGTATGGGGAGAATCTGGTTTTATAGCGCTATGCAACCTTGCATATGGTGTGTGGATGAGAATATTCTGCTTTCAAGGGGTTATACAACTTTACATATTGTGTGTGTACACATGCGGGAATTCAACTTTCATCGGGTTATGCTATGTATGGTGTGTGGGTACAAGGATTCCGCTTTTATTGGGATACTTTATGTATGTGTGCGTATTCCACTGTTATCGGGTGATACAAGTTTATGCATGGTGTATGCATAGGGATTCTGCTTCAAATTACAAATGTATGTATGTATGGTGTGTGTGTATGGATGCGGTGATCCTTGCTTCCATTGGGTTATACGACTGTATGTATAGTATAGGATTCTGCTTTCATTGGGTTATACGATACAACTTTAAACGTGTATGTATAGATTCCGACTTTATGTACAGTATGTATATGCAGGGATGCTGCTTTCATTGGGCTATGCAACTTTACACGTAGTGTGTGTGTGTGTGTGTATTCCGCATTCATGGGGTTATGCAACTTTCCGTATGGTATATGCGCAAGGGGATTCCGCAGACCGTGCACCTTCATACACGGTGGCGGCGGGTTTAGATTGTTTAGCAGAGCGGTGTTGAGGCTTTGCGTTTTGCCTGCAGCCGCGTGCAGGACTCTCATCTGTTCTTCTGGCTTTTGCAGAAGTCCGCAATTGGATGCACTCGTCCCGCTGGTCCCTGTACTAAGCCCGCGTCAGCGTAAGCCCCCCCCTGGTGGCCACTGTTTAGGTCACGTGACTCACAGCCTTGTCACCCGGTCCGTCTGTAGTGTGAGGTGGTGGGATGCTAACACCAGCTACGTGACCTCTAACCGCAATCACGCACATGCACATGCATCACACACATGTACATGCATCATACACATGCATCACACCCATGCATATACATCACGCACATGCACATATATCACACATATGCACATGCATCACTCACACACATGCATAATGCACATGCATCATGCACATGCATCACGCATACACATGCATCATGCACATGCATTGCACATACATCACACACATACACATGCATCACACATGCACATACATCATACATGCAGATACATCAGACAGACATAACCACACAAACACACAACTATCCAACTACATATGCAAATGTCCACTAACCCGGTCAGCAAGCTCATTGAATTGACCCAGAGAGGAAGGGTGCACGCTGTATGTAACTTACTGGTAAGTGTGTGTGTATATGTATGTGTGTGTATACACACACACACACACACACACACACATCACATACGTATAAATGAGCCTGTCTCGAAAGGTGATAACTCTTTCTTTTTTTTGTCCATGTAACGATTGACACAAAACAGCACAGAAATGTTTACACTGACAACACAAGGACATTTGCTTCGAATCAATATGTATTCTATTGGGATTATGAAACACCATAAATCAGTTTATCCTGAGCAAATGCATAAGCAGATAGTATGTTGATCGTTACAATGGACAAAGTTTTGTCTCAAATTACTTAGCACCTATTGAGACGGCCTCATATATGCATTCATAGAAATAGGTCACCAGGTCACTCACCTTCTTTCATGACCCGAAGGAGGTCACGTGACTCACATAATACGCTGTCACGTGATCAAGAAGCCACTGCACATACATGTTTGCTCTTCTGTGTTTGGTTCTGCGGGCCTTTTTCTTCTTGTTTGGCTTCCATGTTTGGTTTTGTGGAGTTCTTTTTGTTATTGCGAGGGGTAATGGGCGCTTGGTGCATCGCAGTTAGCGTTTTGGGGCATTGTTATCTTCCTGTGGAGAAAATGGTATTGGTGTTGGTGTCAGCGCTCTTATCTATTTGCAGGGATGAAAGATCTGTGTGATTTAGCGGATTAACGCCATTTTTGATAATCGCCGATGAGCTATCACAAAATGTAAAGGATATATATATATATATGACCGTTCGAGCAGGTCTGGAGGCGGTAGTGACCAGACGCTGCTGGTATCAGGGTGGCCGGTGGATAAAAGATTCACCCGGTGCTTGTAGTACACGAGTGAAGGACAACGTAGTGTAAATACGGGCGAAAATAGGTTTAGTATGGAACATGAACTAGAAACTGTGGCTCCAGTATCAAATGGCTACCCACATAGGCACAGAGTTGGTGAAATGGGCGAGAATGCAAATATACAAGATGGCGGCCAGAGAACACCGTCGATTTCACTTTTAAATTGCATTAAAGCATATGTTTTATTTTACCTCGGTACTAAGCCTCGGCTACTCGAGGCCGAGGGAGATGGAAGCAACATCCGGGTTCAGCAATTAGCATATTCCGCTTATAACGAGAAGACGTTATAGGCAGTTCGCCAGTTTTTACCGAGGATTAACCTATTTCTACTGTAAGTACCGCTACAGGATCTTTGTAAAATATTTATAAAGCCTCATAGCACACTCTTGCTCACGCTTACATTAGTAATTCGCATTAATTACTTAGTTGTTTAGGAGCATGTGCTTATCCGGTGCTGTAGATATTAAAGCATCCATTTTGTTTTTGCCGCCCGTTGCCCAACGGAGAGACATGTTGGTTGGAGCCATTTCGTCGCTTAGGATAGCTTATTTGCCGCCCGTTGCCGAATGGAGAGACATGTTGGCAGGAGCCATTTCGTCGCTAGATAGTTTTTTCTGAGGCGTACCTCCGAGTTTCATAGCATTTTCTCCAGTTCGTTGGTGTTGTAGCCACGGGAAGGAGAAGTGTGTGTTACAGAGAGTGTGGGCGGGAACTACACTGGTCCCGACCCCGCGACTGGCGTCGGTTCGGGTTACCCGACCGTTGCTCTTTCGTTTGGCTGCTAGTTTCACACGCCTGGTTTAAACCGCTGTAAATACGGATTTAATACCCTGTTTAGTGCCGTTAGCGCTTGTTGCACTGTTCTGTATGTTCAGTTGCGCTTTGAGTACGTCCTAATTCCGTTTTTGGATTGGGTTTCAGACGACTCGAGATGGCAGCGAAGCGGAGTACCAAGGGTGCTCCACATGCCTCGAGTGATGGTGACGCGACCCCTGCACGGGTGTCAGCGTGTTCACGGGACGGCTCGCCTGAGGCAGGGCCGTCCAAAGCCGATGCCACGGAACAGATGGTGCGGCTCATTCGTGAGCAGCTACAACAACTGCTTCCGACGCCGCCCTCTAAAACTCCCACGAAGGATGCCTCTCTGTCGGAAGAATCCGATTGGGAGGACTTGTCTGACCAGCAGACCACCGATTCGGAGATTGCTTTCGGGAAGAAGCGAAAACACTCCAAACGGTATTCGTCAGGAGGCGACGAGTATTACAAGGCAAGGAATAAAATTAGGAAAGTCAAGAGGACGAAAAAGAAGTCTAAATCCAAGAAGAAGAAAGCGATTTCCTCTTCGTCGGACTCCTCTAATGACTCAACTACAACCGACTCTGAGTCGGATGACCCTCATGCGGGTACGTTTGCCGACATCACTGAGACAGTCGCAAAGAAAATCAGGGCAGTCAAGAAAAAGAGGATCAACACCTGCACTTTGATGCGTACGAACTTGAGGGGCCATTTTGACACCTTCAAGCCGGCGGAAACGCTCACCAAGCTCGCCGAACAGTACACCGGGATCAAAGGGATCCCGCAGGCAACCATCAAAGAGATGGATGAAGACGTGACCATGAGCGAGGACCGGAGGAAGTTCGAGACGTGTCTGCATACCGTCCATCAAGGAGTGCTGGTAGCGCTCGCTGCCATCATGCCGGTTGCTAACCGTATGATGGTCGGGAATAAGTTCACCACCGTCACTCCGGACATGAACTCAGCCATTGCTGCACTTACGGCAACCAGCAATTTCCTCTCGTACCGAAGGTTCGAGAATGTTTTCAAGTCAGTCACGACCGAATCAGGAAAACAGGTGGCGCGATCGAAGAAGGTAGTCGACAACGACGGCAAGGAATACACCCTCTTCTTGCCCCCAAAACCAGTCAAAGGGAAGCCCCTAGACAATACTAAAATGTTTGGAGGACAACTTCAATACCTGTTTAAACAGGTCGAAACCGCTGCCAAACAGTCGAAGCACCTGGACGGGAAGAAGGATTCCAACCCGGCCAAGTTCAAGAAATCCAGATTGGATTTTCGGGGCCGGCGAACCGGCCTACCCAACAGCCGATTCGCGAACCGGAACCAAGGCTACCAGCAGAGGGGACGCGGCCAGAGGAACCAGTACGGCTGGAACGACGGGAACCGCCCCTTCAAGAGAGACTCCTCCTCACAGAGGCAGTTCCCCAAGCCGGGGAACAAGTAGAGTCGGACTTACAGGCTAGTGTAAGCACATTTACCGCGGGTAATATTACCCACTATCTGGATTAGTGGGAACAGCTTACAACTGACCAGACGGTGCTCGATATAGTTAGAGGGGTAGCTATTCCATTTATAGAACCCCCCGTACAGACAAGAGTACCTTTCCCTTACCGCCTAGCGTCAGAAGAAGAGCTGGCGTTAGACATAGAAGTTACAAAATGTGCAACTAAAGGTATTATTGCATTAGTGCAGCATATTGATGGGGAATATATTTCAAATATATTTTCCAGGCCTAAACCCAATGGGGACATCAGGATGATCCTAGATTTAACTATCCTTAATAACTCAGTATATATAAACATTTCAAAATGTTTTCTTTAGAGACGGCCAGGGACCTAGTAATGCCGGGAGCTTGGCTGGCAAGTGTAGACTTAAAAGATGCTTATTACACAGTCCCAATTTATGAGGCCCACCGAAAATATCTTCGGTTTATTTGGCGTGATCAATTGTATCAATTTACTTGTTTACCTAATGGTCTAGCTTGTGCACCACGTTTTTTCACAAAACTTTTAAAACCTGTGTTTGCTGATATGGCCAAGAAAGGCCATGTTATGTTCCCTTACATTGATGATTCGTTTATCGTAGCGCGCACTAAAAATGAATGCCACTTAGCAGTTAATGATTTATGTGACACTTTGACCCGTTTGGGGTTTTATGTTCACGATAAAAAGTCGGTTCTAACACCTACGACAAATTTAAAATTTTTGGGATTTTTTATAAACACCGACAACATGACTATCACCTTGACTGTTGACAAGGTTGATAAATTTAAAAATACAGCGTCTAATTTATTGCAAATAAAAAGACATAAGATACGACAAGTAGCAGTCCTAATCGGACTCATGGTCGCTTACGCACCAGCTGTGCTGTATGGCAAGGCTCATATTAAATCTCTTGAAATAGATAAAAATAGGGCTCTAGCTAAAGCTACAGGCAATTTTGAAAGGCCTATGACCATTTCCAAGGAAGGCCACGAAAATATTAAATGGTGGTTGCGACACGTCGAGCATTGCAACAATCCCATCCGTATGAATGAACCTAACACAATAGTCACTACAGATGCCTCCTTAGAAGTTTGGGGTGCCCATAGGGAAAATGAAGCTACAGGGGGCCATTGGTTAGATGATGAGATAGAGGACCACATAAACGTTTTAGAGCTACGGGCAGTTTATTTAGGTTTAACAAGTTTAGTGAAAATCCCTAGACTCAATGTCCAGGTGTTAACCGATAACACTACCGCAATGGCCTATATTAGGAACATGGGGGGTACAAGATCCCCAGCTTGTAACACCATTGCGAAACTCATTTGGGACTGGGCTGAGAAACAAAAGGTTTGGATCACAGTTGCTCACATTCCAGGCTCTTTAAATACATTAGCAGACAAAAAGAGCCGCCAATTCCACGATCATTTGGAATGGTCCTTAAGTACACACATTTTTACAACAATTTGTCAAAAATGGGGAAAACCAGATATAGATCTTTTTGCCTCTCGTAGGAACACAAAACTTGATAAATATGTATCTTGGCATCCGGAGCCACTAGCGTGGCGAGTGGATGCTTTCTCTTTAATCTGGAGTAACGCTTTTTATTATATTTTCCCCCCATTCAGCTTAATCAGCAGAGTAGCCAGAAAGATCAGGCTCGACCAAACACATGCAGTGTTGGTAGTGCCGGACACAATTGTGGCCCTCTCGTTACAGGGCCTCGACATCGATAACAACGAGGCTACGTTCGATTTGGACAAATTGCTCAAATCAAACAGGACAGGAGATCCCCTCTCCTCCATTTATTTAACTAGTTTCCCGCGTAATAGGAAATTATGTGTAGTTTCAGCCATTAAGGAGTATATATCCAAGACTAAGGGACTACGTAATTCCAGACAGCTTTTGGTGAGCTTTATCAAGCCACATAAAGCAATCTCAAGAGACACGCTCGCCAGATGGACGGTTAAAGTGCTCAAGTTGGCGGGCATAGACACGGGACGCTATGCTTCACACTCCACAAGGGGTGCTATGGTCTCGAATGCAAGAAGGTTGGGAATCTCAGTGAGGAGAATCCTAGCACACGCCGGCTGGAAGACGGCCAAGTCGTTTGCAAAACATTACAACAAACGACTGGAAAAGAAAAGCGGGATTGCAACCCGCCTACTCACCAGCTAACAAGATTGGGTGAGATGTACAAAGTTTGATATTACTATTGACACATTAAATTGTTTATCAGATATTGGGGATAAAAATGAGGCTACGTAAAGGTCTCCCTCGGCCTCGAGTAGCCGAGGCTTAGTACCGAGGTAAAATAGTATAGTTATACGAATCTTACCTGGGTACAGATGATGGATAACTCTTGTTTTTCCGAGGTACAAGCCTCGGGTAGTCGTGGACTAGGGCCCACCCGCCACGCCCTGCCACGACTATTACGTTCGCTTGTGCCAAACGAAAACATCAGATTTCCATCATTAAGCTCATTTTTATCCTGAATAATTAGGTGAAGATTGCTGAACCCGGATGTTGCTTCCTTCTCCCTAGTCCACGACTACCCGAGGCTTGTACCTCGGGAAAACAACAGTTATACAAATCTTACCTGGGTACAGATGATGGATAACTATACTATTATATTTTCCAACTCAAAAGTAGTGGCTAAACATGAAGACATATACAAAGAATAAATGTTGCTTCGTAGATTGTGAAATTAGGCTCTCATAAAGACTCATTTCATTAGTCCGATTTTTCGACCGTTTTTATATAAGGCTGGTCTTCACCTGTGTACTACAATTACCGGGTGAATCGTTTATCTAGGTGGCCGGGAGCCAGTGGGAGGTGGCGCCGTAGTGGCAGAAGCAGGAACTAACTCTTATGACAGTAGGATAGTAGTTAATAACTAATAAATAGAAGAGAACTGATAAGTGGTAGTGTCCTTGTTTATATTGCTATTAAAGATTATAGAGCACACACATATATATATATATATTTATATAATATATATATATATATATAATTTATATATATATTATGAAAGCAATTGGTCAGTCCAAATCCTATTAATCCTATTATGATATGACCTTAGATTTGCTAGGATATAAAACCCAAGCAGAAGAGAAAAAACAAAGAGTGCTTGCAAATAGAGAGAGAAAAGGGGAATTTGCTTCATGGGCGATAATACAGTCACAACAAGGACAGTGGAAAGTTCTCCAAGGTTTAGTCTATAGTGGTGGGTCAGTGGAATGTGGAATGGAGGCAGGTTAGTGCTTGCAGAGTACAGTATGAAAGCTGACTTCCAGCAAATATCTACGACTCCCTCTCAGTGTTGGGGGAATATCCACGTTTTCGTGAACAACTCATGATGTTGGACAATATATGATGATAATTGCAGAGTATAGTGATACCTGAATATTGAAACAAAATTATATTTTCATTGTTTCGATTATTTACAGATTCCTCGCCACAAATTTGCTCATTTATTGAGAAACCCCTCACCTAGCCTCCTTCTCCTCTTCCTCCGTCACGTCTGGTCTGGGGGAGCTGGGGGGGCTGATGGGGGGGGGGGTTAAATGTGCTTAAAGCTGCATATTTCGATGAAAGGATCAACTTTGTAAAAAAACAACAACACTGGGAGCGGACGTAGCTCAGGCGGTGGTGTCTCCACTGTGATATATGCGTAATAGACATAGAGGTGTGGGGCTAATATATGTTAACGAGATGCAGAGTTTGAGACAAAGGAATATGCTAATGAGATGACATCATGGAAAGTTTAGCCGGCGGGTCAAGCGAGCCCTAGGCCATGAATAAACCATTCAGTATCCAGAAGTCAAAGTGTTCAGACGTTGTACTTTCACATCCACCTGTGAAGGTGTCGGTCATCCCATCGATCCTTCTCAATGGACAGTCCGTCTGCTGTTTTGGGAGATCGGGAGAACCGAACCCATGAGTTTGTGGGTTCGAATCCTGGTCGAGTCAAAACCAATGACTTAAAAATTGATACTTGTCACTTCCTACCCTGATGCTCGGCATTTTTATGATAGGCCAAGGACTGGTTGGCTCAGTGTCAGGATAATGTGAATGAGTGGGATATGAGGTCATGGTGCTGGTGGCCTGGTTTCCCAGTGGGGCAGCACTATAAAGTCGCCATCAGTGTGCACTGTCACAAGTCGGTACCCGTCCTGATATGACCTTAGATGTTGCTAGGACGTAAAACAACAACAAACAAACAATCTCAGTGGACACATTTGCAGGTTGGGCTATTTTCCATTCCAACCAGTGGTCCACAACTGGTTCATCAAAGGCTGTGGTTTGTGCTGTTCTATATGTGAGAAAGTGCATATAAAATACCTGCTGCTTATCGGACAGAGTAGCCTATGTGGCAGCAGCGGGTTCCCTCCTCAGTAATGTGCCAGAATGACCCATATGTTTGACATCCAATAGCCGATGATACAAAAATCAATGCGCTCTAGAAGCATCGTTAAACGAAACAAGCTGTTAAAACAAAAACACTGACGTAAACACGCCAGACAACAGCTTCAGTCCTTTCTTAACAACTGGGTGCCAGTGACTCACAATACATAATCTCTATATTGGCTCACGGTAACCCAAAAAGGACTTCCTGTTTCAGGATCTGCTCACTTTAGTCAGAGAGCGTGTATACAGATGAGAGGGACAACTCCCATACTACACCATGTAACAGATGCCGACTGTGGCGCTCCAAGTGGTGGTTGTTGAACAGTATATGACACAGCTGTCAAACTCAAGGCATTGTCAATGGTCGTGTGCAATCTTCCTACAGAAAACGTTAAATATCTCTAAAACTACAACACCTAGAAACAAACTGATTGGAATACACATAGGAAACATGTTTACCAACAAGATTATATTAAAGAGATATGGTTAGGGTTCTGGATTTCTATTAATTTGGAATAAAACTGACGTTTTTCACTACGCGTACGGCAAACTCAAGGCATTGTCAATGGCGGTGAGCAATCTTCCTACAGAAAACGTTAAATATCTCTAAAACTACAACACCTAGAAACAAACTGATTGGAATACACATAGGAAACATGTTTACCAACAAGATTATATTAAATTGATATGGTTAGGGTTCTGGATTTCTATTAATTTGGAATAAAACTGACGTTTTTCACTACGCGTACGGCAAACTCAAGGCATTGTCAATGGTCGTGTGCAATCTTCCTACAGAAAAATGAATATCTCTAAAACTACACCAAATAGAAACAAGCTGCTTAGTACACATATAGAAAACATGTTTACCAAAAGGATTATATTAAATCGATAAGGTTAGGCTTCTGCATTTATATTAATTTTGAATAAAAACAAATGTTTTGCACTACACGTATGGCAAACTCAAAGCTTGTTCAACACTAACCGCCAGGAACGCCACTGTAGCCTGTGTTACCGATTTTCGCGGGAGTTGTCTCTCTCATCTGTATACACGCTCTCTGCTTTAGTCACTAGTAAATTTGTTAAAAAGTGGTGATCGTCCTTTTGATCACACAAATCAGGGGCGGGCGGGCGGGTGCTTTTTTTTAGTTTTTTTCTTTCTGATTTCTTTTTACATGATTTCAATGGAATTGTACATGTTGCTAGTATCATGGTTAATTCATGACATTGGAAACCACTTTAGTGTCACCTAGACAGTGTACCAGATGCACCCCCACTGCATTCACTTGTTCACAAGATATCAAAGCAATCAGTGTCACTATGAAGAAAAAAATCCAACGTCATGAATGCTATCTGAACTCCTATTCATTCATTAACTGAGCCGGGTACAGAGCAGACCTGGCACTTACCTGCAGATATTCCTGTACATACATATATGATTTAGCCTGACACATTTTTAGCAGATAAAAAGAATCAGGGGTGGGCGATTTTTCAGACACGGGGGGGGGGGGTGCACGTTCACCAATTTGATATTTTTTTATTTGGCCTAATTGCAATTGCCTTATCACATATGTCATGAACAGTGATATTTTTGTATTTGGCCTAATTGCAATTGCCTTATCACATATGTCATGAACAGTGATATTTTTGTATTTGGCCTAATTGCAATTGCCTTATCACATATGTCATGAACAGTGATATTTTTGTATTTGGCCTAATTGCAATTGCCTTATCACATATGTCATGAAGAGTGGTGATGCAAACAAAGGGAACATTGTGTCTGGCGCAGGATACAAACCCACATTTACTGCCATTCCGGGACAAGCGTCCTAGCAATGGAATTATTTAGGTTCCTTGATGTAATAACCCTATACACCCATATCTGTCTGTGTGGCGCCTTGCCTGAGAGATCAGTGTAGATTACCACACTCATCCCCCTGGAGTTGTAAGTATTTGAAATAGTTTCCGTCCAAAAGTCGCTTAAGACTTACAATTACATACATACAGGCAATGCACTTACATATCCATACACAGGGTAGGTTCCGCAATCATACAGCATGTAGTCTGTGTAATATATGCTAATGAGATGCAAAATAGGATCCAGGCATTGAGAGAGAACAAAGGAATATTTTAATGAGATGACGTCTTGGAAAGTTTGTGCCGGTGGTTCAGAGCCCTGGACGGTGAATATAGCATTCAGTGTCCAGAAGTCAACTTGTCCAGATGTTGGTTCTTTACAGTCTGTACAGAATCCTGGTCACAGAGGGGAGCGGGACCTAGTTCAAGTGGTAGAGTGTCCACCTGTGAAGGTGTCGGTCATCCTATCGCTCCTGCTCAGTGGACACATTTGCAGTCTGGGCTATTTTCCATTCCAACCAGTGGTCCACAACTGGTTCATCAAAGAATGTGGTATGTGCTGTCCTGTCTGTAGGAAAGCGCATATAAAAGGCCACTTGCTGCTTATCGGAAAGAGCAGCCTATGTGGTTGCAGTGGGTTTCCTAAAAAAAGAGATATGTCAGAATGACCATATGTTTGATGTCCAATAGCCGATGATAAAAACCAGTGTGCTCTAGAAGTGTCATTAAATAAAACAAACTTTTTTTTTCTGGTCACAGAAACCAGTATCACAAGGATGATGGAAACAAAGCGACTATTGCGCTTGGAGCAGGATTCAAACCCAAAGGTTTAGTCTTTCCAGGGATAGAGTCCTAAAAATTACACTACCTAGGCTCCCTGATGCAGTCACCCTGTCCATGCCTACCTGTCTATATGGCTCCTTCCCTGAGAGGTCAGTGCAGACTACTACACTCATCCCCCTTAGAGTTGTATGTATTTTAAATGGTTTATGTCCATAAGTCATTTAACGCTTATGATTACCCACAGAGAGACAATGCATGCACAAGCGTAGGTTCACCAACTATGCAGCATATAGCGTATACAGGATCCAGGTCACAGCACCAGTATCATGGGGAGGTGATGCAACTGGGAAATATTACACCTAGAGCAGCATTTGAACAATTGATCTTCCTCATTCGACTCCTCTTTGCTTTATTTCTTGCTTGGAAGGCCAAGTGTAAAATTCTCTGATTAAGTATGTAGTGTGTATTGACATAAGTGGATGAGAAATAGTACTCCCTTTAAAATGTTTCTCACCGGGGGAGGGAAGAGGTGCACCTTTAATCATGATCACTCCCTTATCTCGCTGTGGTCCGTGGTAATCGCACGATAGCTGGGCAGTGGCCAGGTCTGGGTGGGAGGGTGGTGGGTCATGAAGGCAGCCAATGACGAGCTATGTCAGGGAGGGATCATGCGGGCTAGGAATGACTGGTGTGCATGGGTGTAATAGCCAATAAGAATGTTGGTACCATCGACCATTGTATGTGTCTAGTAAACATTATATAGGTGAATAAAACCAGGTATCCAGTCTTCTTCTGGCTGGTGCTTAGCTCGGATCGTGTGTTGTGTCTGTTGTGGGGCAAGCTCTTGATTTGGACTCCTTTATAAGGTAGGGGGAAGAGAAGGGGAGGTATGAACCTTAGGCCCTAAGTGGATATAGGGGCAGTATATCCCTTTTGGCAGTACAGCCGACAATATAGGGGACGAGTGGGATAGACTCATAACCTCGGGTGCCACCTAGCGGGAACGGCCACTTCTATCTTTCTGGACCAAGCATTGTTGGGGTTATCCTGGCTAACATAGGATTTCATACAAGTGCCAAGCCATGTAGCGACAAGTATAACTTTTCAACTCGTTGCTTTGACTCTCGCTGAAGTTCCATGGTGGTGTTAGAATCTAGGGCCTGCCACACGGGAAGCAAGCGAGCATTAAAGTCATTTGGCCCAACCCGTCTGGTTTTGCATATAAATATATATATATATATGAGAATTTATCTGGATATTCATTTTTGTTTCTCCTTTTTGATTTTTTTTGTTTTCTGTGCGCGTGCGGTTAGAACTATATTTTAAATGTTCTATTTGTTTAGAAGTTGACAGACTCTGTGTATGTTATATTTCAGGTTCCAGTTCTGACCAGGGTAACATTTTACACACCTTCAATAGCTCCTATCTTCCCCCCCCCCCCTCCATAGTCACACCATAGTCACAAAGTAGTCACACAGCCTTGAAGCTCCATAGATAGTAATTTCATATTTCTTTGTTTACTTTTAAAATCTATATCATACAGTATGACCCCCATTATAACGGGATCGTTCAGGTCGATATAATGCGATCGGGAAAAAGATTGGGGTCGCGTTAAATCGCAGTTCACTTTAATGAATTACCTTTTAATTAAAGAATTCTGGGTCCAATGAATCATCGCGTTATATATTGAATCCATGTTAAATCAGGGCGCATTATGTTAATAATGGGGCTTCACTGTATGTGTGTGTGTGTGTGTGTGTGTATATATATATATATATTTTACCTCGGTATACAGCCTCAGGCTAGCCTCAGGCTAGGGAGAAGGAAGCACATCCGGGTCCAGCAATTAGCATAAACAACTCACGATTGGAATTACGTTTCGTTGGGTTGCTCCCGCAAATTTAGTCTACACACAAGCAAATACGCAGTAAGTATAATAAAAAACTGTGGTTAGCTTAATTATGATGCATTATAGCATCGTTATAGAAAGTTCAGAACTTTCTTTGGTCCTTTTTTGGACTAGTTATGTCGGTTATAAAAAACCAAGGATAGAACGCTCTAGATTCCTTCTCGAAGGAACGAAACCGATGCTTAGCGGTTCTGTCAACACCCGTGTGAACATGGGTAGAGATGTGGGCTTTGCCTCATCTCCTGTGGAAATTCTCTCGGACTCTAATAGAGAGTGGTGTTGGAGATGCTCCTGGGTTTCTTTTATAGACTCCCCATAATATTTTCAGGCGTTTCTCCGAGTTTCGTAGCATTTTCTCCAACCTGCTGGTGTGGTAGTCGCAGGGGGGAGAAGTGTGCGGAACAGAGGGATGGGCGAGCCGATACACTGGTCCCGACCCGCGTAAGATTTGGGATTGACCCACAATCCACGCACAAATTTAGCTTATTACGCCTGTGTTATAACGGTCTAAACACGTTCTCTAACACCACTAGATGTCCAATTACGTTTTAAAAACAAAATTGTGACGTTTATAAATACCGAGACTGACCAACATGTTTGGTTCCAGATCCCGATGGCCACGAAGCGGAGTAAGCGCGTGGCAGCAGCAGCCGAGGGACGTGCTCCCAGGGCATCGGACGAGGAGTGCGACTCCTCGCCAGTGTTGTCGGCAATGCCCTCACCACAGCCCGGGGCGCATATACTCTCCGAGCCGGAGGAAGAGATAGTGCCTGATGGCCCCACAGTTCCGGACTGGGAGGCTCGGTGGACGGCTATGGAGAGTCATATTCTGTCTCTCAAACCACCGCTGTCTCTTAAATGACATAGGCCGGAGTTCCAAGATGAGTCGGACTGGGAAGACTTCTCGGAGACAGACTCGGCGATCGAGCCGAGGGCTCCTCCTCCTCCTCCTCCTAAACGGAGTAAGAAAAAGAAACACGTTACTTCTTCTGGTGATGATTTCACCAAAGAACGTAAAAAGACAGGGCTTCGCAAGAAGCGAAAGACCAAGTCCAAGAAGAAGAAGAAGAAGAGGAAAGATTCTTCTTCTGATTCTTCCACAGATTCTACTTCCACGGAATCAGACTCAGACACACAATATGAAGGTGTCTATGCTGCCATTGGTGGCAATGTGTCTAAGAAGGTGGAGAAGCCGAAAGCTAAGTGGGTTAAAACTACCACGCTTATGCGCGAGACCATAAATGGTCATTTCCGTACTTTCAAACCGGCGGAAATCATCTCCAAGTTAGGAGATGAATTGACGGGCATTAAAGGTGTCCCCAACTCCATCATTAAAGAGATGGATCGAGATGTTAACATGACGGAAGACCGTAAGAAATGTGAGAGCGTGTTACACATAGTGCATAAGGCGGTGCTCGGTACGTTAACGGCCATCACTCCGGTGGCAAATCGGATGCAAAGAGAGAATAAGTTCTCATCTTTGGCAAAAACTATGGACAAAGGCATTGCACTGTTAACAGCGGCAGGAAATTACTTGTCCTACCGGAGATATGAGAATGTCTTTAAGTCGGTTTGCACAGACGCCGGCAAAGAGGTGGCCCGCTCAAAGAAGGTCACAGACAATGATGGGAAAGAGTATACGCTCTTTCTGGCCCCAGAGCCGATCAAAGGGAAGCCTTTGGACAAAACGAAAATGAGGTAGAAAGAGGTAGAAACTGCAGCGAAAAGTGGCAAAAATATGGATGGCAAAAAGAAGCAGGAACCCCCACGCTTTAAAAGGTCACGAGGGGATTTTCGCCCACGACGGCTCGGCAGAGGTTCCAGACCGGGCTCACACTTCAGCCAGTCTTTCCGGGGCCGGGGCGCCCGCCCAGGCTGGACCGACAACACCGTATGGCCACTGGGCCGCGGCTTCAACTCCCCGAGACCCTTCCAAAGGGGCGGGTCCAAGTAGGGGCCCAAACACAGACTTTACAAGTCCCCGTCGCCTCTAAAACCACACAAATTGTAAGCAACTTTGTGGCTGGGAATATCCATAATCATATTTCTGAATGGGACCAAATTACCAGTGACCAAGATATTTTACAAATAGTTAAAGGTGTTCAAATTCCCTTCATACAAATACCCGTACAAGGGAGAATTCCGTTTCCCTATCAAATTGAACAAATTGAACGAGAGGCACTAACTGAACAGGTACAATTTTTTGTTGACAAAGGCATTATCCAAAAGGTTACACACTGCCCTGGAGAGTTTATTTCAAACATTTTCTCGAGACCCAAACCTAATGGAGACGTTCGAATGATTTTGGATTTAACAACCCTTAATAAAATGATAGAATATCGACATTTTAAAATGTTTTCACTAGATACGGCACGAGACCTTATTACACCAAATGCGTGGATGGCTAGTGTTGACTTACAAGATGCATATTACACAGTTCCCATAGTGGAACAACACCGGAAAGTTCTCCGTTTTCTTTGGGATAACCAACTCTATGAGTTTACCTGTATGCCAAATGGCTTAGTTTGTGCCCCTCGTTTCTTCACTAAACTGCTTAAACCTGTTTTCTCACTTATGGCACGGAATGGTCACATAATGTTTCCTTACATAGATGATTCCTTTATAATGGCGTCAACACACATTGGTTGTGTAAACGCCATTTTGGATTTATGTGCATTACTCACTAAATTGGGGTTTTATGTACATCCGCATAAGTCAGTGTTTCAACCAACAAAACAACTTAAATGTTTAGGGTTTATTCTTGATACACAGTCCCTCACAGTGTCGATAACAGAACAGAAATTAACTAAGTTTATGACCACAGCGACCCAGCTTCTTAAGTTACCGAAACCTAAGATTAGACAGGTCGCAGTTCTTATCGGGATTATGATATCATATGCACCCGCTATTCTATATGGGAAAGCCCATATTAAATCTCTAGAAATAGATAAAAATTTAGGATTAGCATGCACTAAAGGTAATTTTGAACGAAAGATGTTTATTTCTGAAGAAGGATTACAGGATATTCAATGGTGGATGCAACATATCGCAAATTCACCCAATCCAATCCGCATGGCGGAACCAAATACAGTGATTACCACTGATGCTTCTTTAGAAGGGTGGGGAGCCCATTGTGATGGGGTAGCAACAGGAGGTAGATGGCTACATGATGAAGAGTCAGATCACATTAATGCGCTACAGTTGCGTGCTATTTATTTGGGTCTACGTAGCTTAGTAAAGATACCTAAATCACAAGTTAGAATACTAACTGATAACACTACTGCTATGGCATATATCCGTAACATGGGTGGAACCAAATCAAAGCCTTGCAATCGGTTATCTAAACTGATTTGGAACTGGGCACAGGCTCAACAAGTCTGGCTGACTGTAGCGTATATTCCAGGGTCACAAAATACATTGGCAGACCATAAGAGTAGAAAATTCCACGACCATTTAGAATGGTCACTGTCAACACGTTTGTTTAAGTTTATCTGTGCAAAATGGGGGACACCTAAAGTTGACTTGTTTGCATCACAAAATGATAATAAGTTACCCTGTTATGTTTCTTGGCATCCCAAACCGGATGCTTGGAAAGTTGATGCATTTACTATTACCTGGGAAAATAATTTTTTCTATATTTTCCCACCGTTTAGTGTTATCAGCCGAGTAGTGAGAAAAATCAGCCTGGAGGGGACACACGCCATACTGATTGTGCCCGATTGGGACACGCAACCTTGGCTGCCAGCAGTTACACAACTGGCAAAAGAACATATATGATTCCCAAGAAAACCCGGGAACCTAACGCACCACGGACCGCTGGTGGTTCACGGCGACGTGTCAGCGACACCCCTATTGGCATTCCTTTTCTAAGGAAACAGCTGCAGCAATTTGGTTTAGACAAAATTACGGAAGATAGGATAGTAGCTGATGCATGGAGGCCAGGAACTGTTAAAATGTACACAACTTATTTAAAGAATTGGGGTGTACATTGTTTGCTAATGAAAGTTAAGCCAACAAATCCAACAATTGCACAAGTAGCTCATTTTCTTCGTTCTCTAGAGGATGAGGGACTAGGTTTTGGGGCGGTCAATGCGGCAAGATGCGCATTATCAATTATATTACCTAGAATTGACGGCGAAACAATTGGTAAACATTATGTCCTTCGTTATTTACTTCGGTCAATTTATCAAAGGAATCCGCCAAAACCAAAGTATAGTCGCTTTTGGGATGTTTCTATAGTATTTAAGTTGTTCCAGGCTTGGTCTCACAACTCTTGGTTAGATATAAAACAATTAGGTTTTAAGGTCGCGGTCTTGTTACTATTAGTAACGGGACACAGAGGACAGACGATTATTGCTTTATCCTTAACGGGATTAGAAATAGACAAGAAACAAGCTACGCTTGATTTAGCACAATTGCTCAAATCAAACACGCTGGGTGACCCTTTATCTACGGTTCACTTAGACTACTTTCCAAATGATCGTAAATTATGTGTTGTGTCAGCCATACGGGCTTATATATCCAAGACAAAGGACTTACGTGCATCACAACAACTATTAGTGAGCTTCATAAAGCCACATAACGCAATTTCAAGAGACACCCTTGCCAGATGGACAATCACGGTGTTGAAATTGGCTGGAGTGGATATGGGCAAATACTCTTCCCACTCAACCAGAGGTGCCATGGTTTCCAAGGCACGGTTGCTCGGTATTTCTGTAAAAAGAATACTAGCGCACGCAGGCTGGAAGACGGCTAAGTCGTTTGCAAAACATTACAACAAACGACTAGAAAAGCCTACCGGCATTGCAAAGCGCCTGCTCACCAACTAAAAAGAATAGGTGAGAACAAAAACTTTGAATGATACAATTACTAATACAATGACACATAAACATGTTATAATAAAAATGAATGAGATTAAGGATAAAAATGAATTATGTAAAAGTCTCCCTAGCCTGAGGCTAGCCTGAGGCTGTATACCGACGTAAAATAGTATAGTTATACGAGTCTTACCTGGGTATAGATGATGGATAACTGTTGTTTTCCCGAGGTATAAGCCTCGGGTAGACGTGGGCTAGGGCCCGCCCACCACACCCTACCACGTCTATTCCGTTGGTGTACCATTACGGGAAAATCATAGTATCCATTGTATTAAAGATCATTTTTATCCTGAATAAGTAGGTAAAGATTGCTGGACCGGATGTGCTTCCTTCTCCCTAGACCACGTCTACCCGAGGCTTATACCTCGGGAAAACAACAGTCATCCATCATCTATACCCAGGTAAGACTCGTATAACTATACTATATATATATATATATTATATATATATATATATATATATATATATATATATATATATATATATATAATGTATATATAAAGAAATAGTGTACAGATATAACAGCATTCACGCCCGCTCCTTTCAACCTTTAATCTTGATCTATATTTAGATTTTCTGTTTGGAAATGATTAATCATTATTTAGTAGATTATAAGATTTCTTTTCTCACTTGCACTTTACAGTGTAGTTATTATTTTCCCCAAGACTGCCTGCCATAAAACCTTTGCCACAAGCGGTAGCTTACATAGAGGAAATGTGTGTGCTCCTAATTCCGCTGGTCGACCTTGGAAATACTGAAGCTGCGATCCAACATGCCAAGTCACAGCTTCAGCTTACCCAGCGTAAGGTGGGATTCTCCCCCCCCCCCTCCCCCCCAGCCCTATCCTTCACTCTGGACCCTATATTTTAAACTCACTTTGCACCTATTCTCACATCCCAACTGGTGACAAAATTTGGTAGGGTTAACGCCATACATTTAAAAGAAAAGTAGATTGCAGTGAAATTCTCCCCGCAAATATTTTGCATTACATAAAATACCACTTTGTTTATCATGATGTATGTGTATTCAACACCTCTCCACCTCCTCCTCCACCTCTTCCTCCTCCTCCACCTCCTCCACCTCCTTCTCCTCCTCCTCCTCCTCCACCTATACCACCTCCTCCTCCACCTCCTCCTCCACCACCTCCTCACCTCCTCCCCTCTCCTCCTCCACCTCCTCCTCCCTCCACCTCCTCCTCCACCACCTCCACCACCTCCTCCGCCGCCACTACGCTCGCCTCCTTAACCACCTTCACCCTCCACTCTTCCACCTCCTTAACCACCTCCACCTCTTCCACCTCCACCTAAAGTCACATACATTTTATACAATACGGATAACGTCATGTTATTTATATACACTAAAGGGTAATATCATGTCATTTATATACATTATGGGGTAAACTCATCATTCATATTCACTACGGGGTAAAGTCACATCATTTACATACAGTATGGGATATGGTCACATCATTTATATACATTATAGGGTAAAGTTACGTCAGTTATGTGTACTATGGGGTAAAGTTGTGTAATTTATGTACACTATCGGGTAAAGTCACATTATTTGTAGACAATATGGCGTAAGGTCGCTTCATTTATAGACAATCTGCAGCAGACTCACTTCATTTATATACATTATGGTGTAAATTCACGTCATTTATATACATTATGGGGTAATGTCATGTCATTTATAGACAATATGGGGAAAGTCATGTTATTCATATTCACTATGGGGTAAAGTCACCTGATTTATATAATATATGGGGTGACGTTACATCATTCATATACAAGTTTGTTAAATTCACATCATCCATATATGACATGGGATAGTCACATCATTCATATACAACATCCGGTAGCATCACGTAATTCATATAAAATGTGGCTACGGTCACATCATTCATAAACAAAGTGGGGGTGAAGTCACATCATTCAGAAACAAAGTGGGGCAATGTCATAGCTTGCATATCCAATATAGGATAAATTCATATCGTTCATTCACAAATGGGATAAAATCACATTCATAAATGTGATTGTTCTCTGTGGGGAGTGGTTAGAGTGTCTGCTTTTGTCTAGGTCAGACTCCTAATCTGAAGGTCTGGGGTTCAATTCTCCATGCCATCACCTCTGCTAATTTGGATTTCCACCGCTGTGTATAATTTACAGCGCCATCAAAGGCCAGTTGCTCTCATACCATGTCTATGTGTCGGTAATATGTGTCCCTTGCGTCGGTAAAAGTGTAGGCTCTCACTTTCTATCAACCATCTGTCTAATGGTGAAAACAGGTCTTCAGCCTTATCCATGGTAGGCAGTATCAATCTTCAAGAAAAAGAAATTGTGCAATGTCATATCAGTCGTGTACAATGTGGGTAAAGTCACATCATCCATATACAAGAAGGGGTAATGTCACATCATTCATAAACAAGATGGGGAAATGTGATGCCATTAATATACACTGTAGCATAGTCACATCATTCATATACAACATGGAGTAGTCACATCATTGCTATGTTTCACAGGGTAATGGCACGTCATTCATGCACATCCTGTAGTAATATTACATCATTCATTGAACCTGAACCTACTTCTTTTAATCATGAATTAAAATGGGAATTATATACATAACTATATGTATTATATATAATATCAGGGTTCCCACAGATCCCAAAAACCTTTGAAAACCCTTGAATTTCGAAATAACATTCAAGATTACCCCAAAACCTTTGGAATATCGCCTGTTTTCAAATAAAGCCCTTGAAAACGAAATGCCAATTTCCAGCGAGCCTCGCCTTTTGTGCCGCTAGTGTAAAACTTGTTTTGTTAATGCCATGCCAAGTGTTATTGTGGTGAGTGTTTTATCAAGGCGGCTGTTTAACTTGTTGAATGGTAAACCATACAATATAAATACATGTTCAATAATATAATAATTTCACTTTTTTAGTTAGTTTATCATAGTATAATATTACTGGATGCCCGGCCGTCTGAGCACCAGATAATACCATAAACTCTCCCCATTCTGCTTACACCTGATGCCTCTCTTAAACAAGCTCATAAGGAAGAAAGGGAAGACAAGTCCCGCAAGATTGACAGAGAAGAAGTTGTGCTTTATTGGCATCAATTCCTGTTCACCTGCTCATGACCTATCACCCTGATCCCTTACCTTCTGTCCACACAGAGCCTCATTACCTCTGTAGTCTGTCTATAAATCAGTGTTTCAAGCCCATGGAACCGGAGTCCCCTGGTTGTTGCACACAGCTCAGTTTGTGTCTAGGAAAGGTGGTAGCATCAGACAGAGTGATCTGCTCAGTGTGTCTGGAGCAGTGTCCAGAATAATCAATATCAAAGTGAGGCTAGTGTGGTCAGGCGGCACGGGGGTGCAGGGGACTGGGCTTTCCACAGCCAGCCAATCAGGCACCCTGCACAGCCTGGGAGGTGACGCCCCCCCCCCCCCCTCCACGGGCAGTGGTCACCCAACCAAGCTGCAGGTGGTGTCCATAATAAATGCAGTATGGCTGGTGTGCTTCCCCATCGGCCCCGCGGTAACAGGTAGTTGCAAACAGTTACAATAAAATATATATATACTAAAAATGTTCTTTTCCTCCACTTGCACTCTTTATGGGTGCACTGAGGGACATTTCACCAAACCTTAACTGTCTCTTATATAGGAACATCCCCCTCACAATCTCGGGCGCGGTGTACTGACATATATCTCCATAGCTTAAATATGTCACACAGCGAGTGGGACACCCATTGCTTTTCTATTACATAACCTGCGTTCCCACTCCGTCGCCCGAGGATAGTAATGCTCTCTGCCAATATATAATTCCGAACCAAAAATCCGTATATTTTTACAATAGGGTAAACTAAAACATATGTTGCCGAGAAAAAATTGAAAAACATGCATTTTGCATTATATTTTGAACACTCAAAGAACTCTTGAAACCCCCTTGAAAAACCCTTGAAAAACTTGCGTATACAATTCTATAAAACCTTTGAATTTCATTTTCAAATGTTTGTATGAACTCTGATGCCATGTATGAAAATATATATATATATATTATATATTATGTATATATTCATATAATTTATTGAAGCTGAAGATAATTATTTTAATTATGAATTAAAAATATTGCTGTTGTTGTAAAAGCTTGTGACAGTCAATTGTAAGCATTGCGGTCTACATCGGTGTGTTCCCACACCCATTGGTGCCACCTAGTTGCAATGTTGTATGGTTACACACAGCACACCCACACTAACCTCAGTGTCCACAAAATGTACAATAACAAATTGGTTTGATTGATTGGTGGTTGCTTAACTAATTGGAGATGAGAATATTAACTACAGGGGGAAAACTACAAAAGTGGTGTTTGTCATCACCTGGTGGCGATGTCTCACCTAATTGCCATGACTTTAAATGAATTGTGTCTTAGGAAAAAAACACAAAAAGCAACTCTAGATTTGTTCTCAGAATTATCTATAGAGTGATCTCAGTTTTACCTAATAATTGTACTAATTGAATGGTAACGGATGTTAATTTCCAAGTAGGAAAAAATTAGTCATTGAATGGTAATGAATAGGAATTTAAAGAATACAATAATTGAATGGGAAATAATTTGAATTTAATGAAAGGTCAACGTAGTAAGTGAAAGGGAATGAATATAGATTTAAAGAAAGACGCATGTATTAATTGAATGTTGATGAATATGAATTTCAAATCATTATTTAATAATTAAATGATAATAAATATCAGTTCCAAAGGGTCATTTCGTGATTGAATGATAATGTGTACGAATTTAAAAGGAGAATTTAGTTATTGAATGGTAAGGAATATGAATTTAAAGGAAGGAACATGTAATAATTGAATGGTAATGAATATGAATTTAAAGGAAGGAACATGTAATAATTGAATTGTAATGAATATGAATTTAAAGGAAGGAACATGTAATAATTGAATGGTAATGAATATGAATTTAAGGGGTAGAACATTTACTTATTGGATGGTATTGAATATGAATTTAAAAGGAAGATAATTTACTTATTGTATGGTAATGGATATGAATCTAAAAAAAGGAGAATATAGTAATTTAATGGTAATCAATCTGACTCTTTAAAAAAAAAGAGAATAATAATAAGAATGCCACTACTACTACACATATTAATAATAACAAAATATTAATAATAATAATAATTGACTGGTAATGAATATACATTTTTTTAAAGGAAAATAATAATTTTCCCTTTTATTTGTTCTTAACCCCCCCCCCCCAAGAAATTACTGGTAATGAATATAATTTCTTTTTAAAGGAAAATAATAATTTTTGGTTTTATTTTTTCTTTAAAACCAGCAACCAGGCCAGCCTGTTTCTATGATGCTAATATGTAATGATCATGTTGCTGTACTACGGTGTGGAGCAGAGCGGTGATTCTTAAATGTTACTTGTTTGCATTGCAGTTTTGAAGGTTCACGAGTGGGACGTAGATCAGGTGTGCCAGTGGTTGGACAGCCTCGGTTTGGGCGACTATAGCCCAGACTTTGTGTCACATGACATCCGGGGTCGGGAGCTTCTCAGCCTGGGACGCCAAGACCTGAAGGTAACAATTTGATAACTCAGGATTCCAGGTCTGGAAAGTCAAAGAATTTTTCTTAAGGTTTTGAACATCGTGAAAAATGGAAAAAGCATGACCTTATATCTTTCTTAAGCCTATATTCGCTGACATGTCCGAGCTGTAATCAGTGATTTTTTGGGGGTATTTAAAGTGAATTTGTGGGTTTCTTATCTTGCCTCTTGATTTTTATATTAAAACTATCCATATATTCATTATTGTTTATGCTTATTTAAACTTCACATCTTACACAGTGAATCGACTATGAATATGGCCATGTTCTGGAGTATTTTAATTTAATAAATGTCTTAAGAATGTCCTGGAATTTTGCACTGAAAGGTCCTTAAAAGTACTATTAGGTCCTGGAATTTGATACGGCAAAATTGGTATGAAACCTGTCGTGGACAATCGGGCTTCCTCTTTCCACCAATCGGCAGTCCTATCCCAGTACAGTATAACCCCGTTAAACCAAAGGGACCTAACAATTTCTTTGGATTAACCGATCATTGGTTTAACCGAGCTTTGGCTTTGACTTCGACTTGGCTTTAGCAAAAACGTGAGTGCATTGTGAATGTAATATACAATGTATGTAGACACTTCGATTATTGTTTTTATGTATATACAGTATAACCCTCTAAACCAAGCTCAGAAAACTAAACAATCGGTTAATCCAAACTTTTTTCGGCAGCCCGGCAAAATACTACCATTTATCATATAAAAAAGTCACAGATGACCTTATAACCACATGAAAGTTTGGTTTAACCATACCGGAATTGGCCTGGGGCCTGACATTTTTGTTTGAATTAACCGATACTTTGGATTAACCGACTTTGGTTTAACCAACTTTTTTATATGATAAATGGTAGTATTTTGCTGGGCTGCCGAAAAAAGTTTGGATTGGCCAATCGTTTGGTTTAACCGAGCTTGGTTTAACGGGGTTGTACTGTATTACTAAGACAGTGCCAGGCTAGTTATTGGCAAGTATTTTGGATTTTTACGACATTGCTTTGACTCAGTTGGGATTGCGAGTCCACGACCTGCCACATGCCACAGCTTTCATCTTTCAGTTTTCCCATTTGAATTTGTTGACCCCCCAATATAAAAAATATATAAAAATGTTATCTCCCAGAACCAAGTTAATGCAACTGTTATGTAGATTTCACTCATCTGACCAAACAGGATGACTGAATGAGTTGAGCATCCGTCTCCTGTTTTGGGAGATCTGGGGGATCCGAACCAATGGTTTCGTGGATTCAAAGCCTGGTCAAGTCATACCAATGACTTAAAAATTGATACTTGTCGCTCCCTAGCCAGGCGCTCGGCATGATTAGGATAGGTCAAGGACTGGGTGGCTCGGTGTCGGGATAATGTGACTGAGTGGGATATCAGGTCATGGTGCTGGTGGCCTGATTTCCCAGTGGGGCAGCACTATAAAAGTCACCATGAGTGCGCATTGTCAAAAGTCAGTACCCATCCTGATATGACCTTAGATGTTGCTAGGACGTAAAAAATAACAAGCAAACAAGCTCACTCATGCAAAGAAAACTGATAAGGCAATCAATTAGAATAAACAGCGTAAAGAACAAAATGTTTCAACACGGACCGATCAGAGCATTGTTTTGCATTAAAACCCCTGGTGTTAGAAACCTGAAGCTTCGATAAGATTGTAGAATTCTATCATTTTATGTTGGGTGGAAGTGTCTCTTAAGGCCCTGTCACACTACGACGTAACGACGTCAGCGTAGGGAGAACGTGAAAAACGTTGAACCTCTCGGCGTAGTATGCAAATTTGGGCACAAGTTGAACGTGGATGCAGCGTAGTTGACGAGAGTGTAACATCGGTAAAGCGTAGTGATAGCATCATTCAACGAGAGAGGACAACGTAATGACGCTCATGGAACGTTATGAACGTTATTCCATCGCCAGAACTACGTTGCTTTACGTTACGTGACGTTACATACGTCATGACACGGTGGTGAAATGCTGAACGTACGTTGGACTTACATTCGGCATACGTTCTCCTGACGTTCTCCTGACGTTCCCATTACGCCGCGTGGACATTTCCACCAGCTTTAATGTGGGTCAACGTAGTGGAACGTAGTGAGCAGCGTTTGACTAACATCCGTCTAATGTCATTGACATTCGCCGAACGCATACAGAACGTACGGTGAGCGTAAACCCTTATGTTCGAGTCATGTCGAAAGTTCTGAACAGGTTCAAAAGGTTGACGCGCGCTGACATAACACGACGTAACATGACATAGCTCGATGTCAGTCTAACGTCATTCTGACGTCATCATAACGTAACCCAACGTACGTCAACGTAATGATGAAACATGAGCATGTCAGACTTACGTTGGCTCGTTATGTCGTAGTGTGACAGGGGTATAAAAGATCTAGTTGCATGAGTTTAGACATTTTTGTTCATCAGACCGGATGTAGTGGCCGAATATGTAAGAGCGCAGGCTTCCTGTTTAAATGATCAGGAGTTTTAATCCCAGCTGAGTCAAACCAATGACTTATCAAATTGATTCTCATCGCTACCTACCCTGGTGCTCGGCATTAATTTTTTTTCTTTCTTGAAGATTTATACTGCCTATTATGGATAAGCCTGAATAGACTTGTTTTCATCATTAGACAGTTTGTCGATAGAAAGCCCGAGCCTACACTTTTACCGACCCAAGGGATTTTTAACCTCCCATACCACATAGACATGGTATGAGAGCAACTGGCCTTTGATGATGCTGTAAGTTATCCACAGCGGTTGAAATCCAAATTGGCAGAGGTGGGGGCACAGGGAATCGAACCACCGACCTTCAGATTAGGAGTCTCACCTAGAAAAACGTCAGACACTCTAACCACTCCGCTACAGAGAACACCCAAATAGGATAGGGCAACGAGTGGTTAGCTCAGTGTCAATATAATGTGACTGAATGGGAGATCAGGGCTGCGTTCAAGGTATGCCTCTGAGTCGTCTTGGAGAAATTCCTGACGTCACGGCAGTCTGAACGGCAAAAGCAGTCCCATGCCTCGAAAATGGTCACTCTGATTGGCTGAAACCACTGAATTCTGCGGCCATTTTTGAGGCACTGTTTGTCTCCAGTCTGAAAAGGGAGAACTCTCCGAGACGACTTGGAGGTGTACCCTGAACGGAAATAAGCCAAAAGGCGTCTCCGAGTCGTCTCGGAGGCGTACCCTGAACACGGCCCAAGTTATGGTGCCGGCGCCCTTATTTCACAGTGGGGCAGCACTATAAAAGTTGCCATGGGTGCGCACCGTCACAAGTCGGTGCCTCTTCTGATATGACCCCCACTGGGTGTGGTGGCTTAATCAGTAGAGCGCGGGCCTCGCGTGCGGAAGGTCGGGAGTTCGGTTCCCGCTCGAGTCAAACCAATGACTTTAAAATTGATACTTGTCACATCTTGCCTGCCGCTCAGCATTAATAGGATAGGGCAAGGACTGATTAGCTCAGTGTCAGGATAATGTGACTGAGTGGGAGATCAGGTCATGGTACTGGTGGCCTGATTTCCAAGTGGGGCAGCACTATTGCCATCAGGACGCACTGTCACAAGTCGGTACTCGTCCTGATATGACCTTAGATATTGCTACGATGTAAAGTAACAACAGACAAACCTTGTTCATCATGTGCTTAAATTGGTTCCAGTTTCAGTATGCATCACTTAGCTATCACTATTCATCATATATTCCATCGTGTCTGTAGTTAAAATTAATCTAACGTTATATGATGTGTAACTTGTAATGCCTACATTCTTCTGTTGTACATCTTACACAGTGCCATTGTTTTGAGTGTAAACAAGCAAACAAATTGCTATCTTTTGCTAGGATCTCGGCATCAGCAAAGTTGGCCACTTGAAGCGTATTCAGCACAGCATTAAGGACTTGTCGCGACAGATCTCAAACAGTCGCCATAAAGTGCCAAACCCAACATGAGAGGCAGTTCCGACCGCAACCCGGTAGCAAACGCGCATGTGATGAACGACACCATAGCCACCTTACACCCCAAAGACGACCAGCGAAGGCAACCACCGAAGGCAACCAACCGAAGGCAACCAACCAAAGGCAACCATCAAAGGCAACCATCAAAGGCAACCAACCGAAGGCAACCAACGAAGGCGACCCCTAGACATGGATCGATCAGCGACATCATTGGCGGTGGGCGTCACAGAACCAGCGAATGTGACTGAAAGGTTCGAACGAAAGGATAGCAAGACAACAGGAGTGGCCTCCAACTGTGGGCACTACTCAGATTTGGATTTGGAAGAAAGAACACAACAACCAAAAAACGGGATGGGGTTGCTATAGCAACTCGAGCTGTGGTATCAGTTCTGTACTGGCATCTGGTAGCATCAGTTGAGGTCCCAGACGGAAAGAACAACAAAGTGATCGGCTAACGAGCAAACAAGCACCTCAAACGAGCGGAGCAGACGATATTTTAACAGCGGGAAGCTCACTGCTACGTCAGCGTCACCGCCTCGAAGCGGGCGCGAGGCGAACTAATATCAATGCTGACGTCTGCCCTCTGGCGTCAATCGCATACACTGAACACAGTCTGTGGAATTTGTAATGCCGATACGCTGAATCGATATTATCACTAACATTAATAACACGATGTGCAAAAAAAACAACTAAGAAAACTAATAAATATTACATAACCTTGTATAAGACGATTGATTGCAGCCGTATTTGATCTACTGACATTCCGGTTTAGATGTAACTGTGTGTAAATAATGTTGCGGTAATGTTTCGTGCCTGTTTCTGTGCAGATTTTGACTGTTAATTATATGGTGAAGTGAGGTATTTTGCGTATATATATATATATGTATATACATATATACTTTTTTCCCTGTCTTATTCAGTGATAGTACATTCTATGCATTCACATAAACATGTCTAATCAGGTCTGTTTGATGTTCACATGCCACTAACCTATTATAATTGCACCCAGTGCAGTATTTGTGTGATGTAAGCGTATTGGTCTCAAGCCGATGGATTATTTAGTCTACTTTTATTACTATCACTATCGTCTGGTGAGAAACCATATCAACGCTCAACCAATCACAGGATTTGCATCATGCCTCAGTTGACATAATTTGTTTTGTATGGTTGGACGATAATAGGGGGTATCTGTGATGACTGGGCGATAATTGGTAGTATCAGTGATGTGATGATTGGCGATAATATGTAGTATCGGTGATGTGGTGACTGGGCGATAATAGGTAGTATCGGTGATGTGGTGACTGGGCGATAATACGTAGTTTCGGTGATGTGGTGACTGGGTGATAATAGGGGGGTCTTTAAGTGTCACACTACCTATCCATATCTTCAAGCAAGGGTTATATTCCTAATTATGTTGCCCTTCGCTAAGACCTGTCTGTCTATTTATAGTTTGTACAACATCAAGGGTTAACATTCTCCGGTAGTCGCACAGCGCCTGCATACTTTTAATACAGGGGAGAGTTATATTTTTACAAACTCATCGTTCCTGAATATGAAATGTTTTATACATACCTTGAAATGAGATCATAACTAATGATGATATTTAACCTGCAAAAAAAAAGAAGAAAAAAGAAAAAATGTCATTAATGGAAATTACTATTTTGTAGTCATCATGATGCCTTGTATATTTTAGCTTACTACTCAGCCTACTACTATTAGTACTACTACTAATACTTCTACTACTATTCTCTTTGTTATGAGGGGGCAAACTAAACTTGCAGCATTCTACAGTTCAAGTATTCACAATGTACACATATTGCTGCATTTAAAAATAATGTAACCTGTGAATTAAGAGAGCAGAATGCAATGGCTGTCGGGAAGATGTATCCTCGAATGACTGGTGTGCATGCAGTCCATGTGGTATGTGCGAAGAGATGTGCAAGAGATATTTCCCATTTGCCTGTATTGGGGAATGTATCCATGAAGCTTGCAGCACATTGCATAGCTTTTAATGGTCAGTTTGTTGTGTGACATGTGTTTGTACCCGGCCAGCGTTAAATAAAATAGCGCCCCATTTGGGCGCTACAACAAAAATCCAACTTTAGCACCGCAATACGGATGTAACTTGTAAGTCATCACTGTGTGTTTGGCTGATGACGTGTGTATTGCGACATTGTCAGAACCAAACAAACCTGACCTATTTCTTGGAAGGAACATTGTCTGACAATTAGGGAAGTCCTTGATTCCTTTGTGGATTCCCCGCCCATTTCATTACCTAGTTACCTATTCAGAACAGGCTCGAGTTTATATTACGGAGCATAGGACATTCTCCCTTGGTGTAAAGTGTCCTGGTATTCTGTTTCTCTTATAATGGACAAGTCTTGCAGCTTAGAAACAACATGATCTACTTGATTTATGATATGATATGCTTACTCCAGTATTCTGATATTTCTGATGGCTAAACTGCATAGCCTAATGGCTTTGAAATTCCGTCATTTTAAAAGTTATTTTTCAGATAACAATGTATTATGGTGATCGCTATAACAACCTATAGGATTTTAAATTTGGTGGGAAACACATTTTGGGTTCCGTGCCCAGGGCTCATTGCAGGGGCGTAGCTAGGAGTACGCCAAAACGTCCACATCGTTTTGTCAACAACAAAAGAAATTAAAAAATAATAAAGAGTGTGAGAGAGAGAGAGAGGAGGCATGTAGTAGTCCGGAGTGTCGAAAACTCAAGTCTAAAATGTGTAAAATCCGCCAGCTTAAGCTTAAGCGGCCCCCTAAACCCCCTGCCGAAATTAGGAGTACAGATCGTTAAAGGTCTAGCTACGCCCCTGCATGGGAAGCCATCGGTGAAAAACTGTTTCTGTGATAACTTAAATGGATAGTAACACAAGCATCAATAGGCCTACTTAGAGTAAACACAATTTTGGTTCCGTAGTTTTTCCAGCATGGTAACAATATGTTACTGGAAGCGATAATTACCGTGAAATGCCATAGGTTGTTCTAATATACCGTACACTAGTTGGAAGTAACTGTTATTTTAAATGGCTAAATTTGGAGATGAAATATTTTAAGTGCAAACATATAAATTTAATGTTGGTGTGCATTGACTTCAACAGTAACAAGTTCTACTAAATTGACTTAAGTTAAACCTTTTATGTCTTTTTCTAAGTATTGCTCGCTGGACAAATATAGTGAAATAATGGTCAGGTTTGAAGTGTTTGCCTACAGCATGTTGAGGTTCCATGTAATCAATTAATGATTAATCACAACTCACTGATTAACTACATTTCATCCGGTAGTCTATTAATGAAGGACCTTGATTTGACCTATTTCTAGACATGTCATCTAAGCCGTGTTTACACAAGCAATTGTGAAGCGAATTAGACAAAGCGATTCATATGAAGCGAAGTAGCGGCGCGTTTACACGAAGCGAGTTTGAAAGTGTTTCGGCGCCGGGAACCAGCAGCCTTAGTTCTGCCTGTAGCCGGCGAGCACTGCTATTTGTTTACTTTACACTCGGCGATTCGACGCCAATGCAGCTGCTACGTTAATATCGCTTGTAATTTAGGGTTAATTTAATTAAATTTCATTATTTGAGTATGTAATTCTGTTAAATATGATCGCATTTAATAGATTTCGGCCTAATCGGGCCCTAACACTGCCAGGTACCAGCGATTAGTTACTGCTCCATCTGTAGCCGGCAAGCACTACTATTTTATACTATCGCCGCCCGGGAACCAGCGGAATCGCTTCATATAAACCACCTCGCAAGGTGGATTACATAAAGTGAATCATATGAAGCGAATCAGCCCTAATCCACCCCAGAGTCCTGTTTAAACGGCGAATGTGAGGCGAACTAGGCAAGGCGATTTATATGAAGCGATTTAACTCTCCCGTGTAAACACGGCTATAGTCTCCCTTTGTAGGTGAAGTGATTTAAAATTGATGAAAGCCAAATGGCTTTGACAAATTTGAAACTTAGCATCACGGTGTCAAAATAGCATCGTCATCCTGCGTACTATTGCAGTATGGCCATGTTATGCAATGCCACATTGTTGTGGTTTGTGACTCTCTGAGAAATGACCGCCCAAAGCGCATTTGAATACTACAAATTATATGTCGATAATCTGATAATAGTAGGAAAATTATGGCATGCCTTCAGAAATAGCAATGCTTTTCTTTACTTTCTGAAGTGTGGGTTTCCTTGCAAATGATGTGTGTGGCCATAGCCTAGGTGACGTGTTCCTATAGGTAGAATATAATATAAATATATATCTGTCTCACCAGGTGAGGTTTCTGCAGGTCAGACACCCATAGGTCGTAAAACCATCGCAATTATTTTGCAAAAACAGAGGTATTGGGAAATTATCAAATATATCATTGCGCCTTCTAAGGACATAACATTGAATCATGCGATATATGATATAATCTGTGTTTCGATGAAACCAATGCAATTAACCCCAAAGTGCAAAACATGTTACCGTCTGTTCAGAGTATTCACTCTTTATCGAATCGACTGAAAGTGTACAGTTTGTCGCTCCATACAATGTGTATAAGGGAACTCATTCAGCTCTCTCCGAATGAGATTTTCTTTTTATACATTGGCTGATTTTAGCAGATCCACATGAGGTAGATAGAATACCCACGAGATTTATGATGTTTTATTCACAGATGTGCTTATTTGTACCTAATTAGACACCATTCACCATATTTGACATATCCACTTAGGTACAAAGGGTACTTAATATTTAATGAATAAAGAAAGCTTCGTGCATCTTATCAACTATTTTATATTTCTGAGAAAATGAGGATTCCTTTTCTTTGGATTCAATTTTACCCAGAAAAATTAATTATGAAAAGAAAGTTAAATCAGTTCTCTTAAATGTAAGCAGTCTATTTTCAAAGTATTAAATTTGGTAATGTTAGAATTTGAAATATAATGTCTCATTTGTGAATTCCAGTGGCAGTAGAGGCTAGGGGGAAGGTTATTTAAATAAGCAGTTTCCCTTTGCACCTAAGTGAATCTGACCCCCTCCCCACCAACCCCACCAACCCCTACACCCCAAGTGTTGAAATCACAATTCTTTTAAATATAATCAATTATTCATGTGTGTGTAGGATGCCATTGTCATAACATGCCTTCCCTCTGGTCTGCCAGCCAGATAATCCTTCAATTTAGAAAATTAAATTTGTGGCTGGGCCGCCATGTTGAGGGCTTGGCAATGGAGTAGGTAACATCTGAGGGGCGGCCCATAAATGTTAATGGTTTTCACCATCCTAACACTGTTGCGATTCACTTTGACCCCCGTTTAACCTCCCCTGATCCTACCATTAAAACATCGATAAAATGCGACCAATGTTCCAACTTGAAAAGCCATCCGACCATACATTTTACTTCCCCTCCCCATCCTCCCCTTTTGAACATCGTTTGGATCACGGAGAGTGTACATTTTCATGGACCGCCCCTTGTTTATTGCTCGTGTAACAAGTTGTTTGTAGGGTTTGTTAATGAACCTATTAACAAAACGTTTATTCGAGAATGATTGCCTGAATTATATACAAATTGTGAAAGTGTACATAATTGATACCAGTGTGTGTCAAGATGTGAGTCCTGTGTGAATAGTCTGTAGCATCCACAAGCGTAGGTACATCATCAAAGAGCCAAGACTTTACCTGCCGACTGCTTTGGGGGTATCCTGTGCGCATTTTGTGTATATTTAAATTCTGTTAACAGTTGGTTGTCGTAATGACGCATTTGAAGCATCAACAAGAGGAACAAATACTACTACTAATAATAATAATCAAGGATCGTCACCATGGTGTAAAGATCTAGATACCTTATGCAGCTGTCACCTACTGAGGAGGTGCGAAACAGTCTTTAAGAGTTTTAAGCAAACAAACACAACAGATTAAACAAATTAGTATCTCACTATGTTAGCAAATAGTGATCCCAAACAAGGGGAGTACACGATAAGGTTATTCCTTTTTATTTATCTATTTATTTTTTTCAATTTGTTAAAAAAAGAAAATGATTAAATCCTGTTACTAATAATATTTAAAGCTGCATAGTCCGATAAAAGTATCAGATTTTTAAAGCCAAAGCAATTATCTAGATTTGATCCTACATATCTAACTTAGATAATGGTGCATTTATTAAGCATTCGTTGCTGGTTAGACGGGGATACGCAGGCAATTTAACAGAATCTGTTATGGCTGATGCCTATGGTGTCAGAGTTTTGGCAAGCTTGCCAAAATTAATTTGGCATGTTTGCACTTCAAATATTTACTAAAGTTAGTCATTTAAATTAAAAGTTGCTTTAAATATAAGTAAGGTAGGTTATAACCATCAACCTGATACATTTATCTCAGGAAATGACAGAAACTCAAAATCATCGGACTTTGTAACTTTAAGGGTTTTGGAATCATTAGCCGTAATGTTGTGGCTCCCGAGCATGGCCTAATAATGTACAGAGTCTGTTTGGAAAAGAAACCCGCCAAAAGGACAATTGTAACCAAAACAAAAGTAGACCAAAAAAAGAAGATTGGTGGGATGGGTAAAGTTCAGCACTGCCGGGGAAGGTGATCCCTGATTGGCGGGTGCGAAGTGAGTGCCCAGCAGAGGGTGGCTGGCAGACCCCTGGTTATAAGAGCAGCTTACAGAGGAGGATAGCAAACTCCTCCAGGGGGCAGCACAGAGGTGGGTGCTCCCTCCACCCCCTCCATTTTCCTACTCTGCACATCAAAGGGCGATTAGGAATTATGCACCAATTTTCATAAAATCACTAGCGTTGTTTTGTCTTTTTATTAATTTTTATTTTGTGTGTGTGAATGTGTAGCAGTAAAGCCAAGAGGTGTGGGGAGTGCGTTGGGTGCTCAGTGTTGTGTTGTCTTAGTGTCTTGCTTGCTTGGGGTTGTTTGTAACCTTACAACGGTTACTGGTTGCAGAACTGCAACATTATAGAGAGGCTCTGATAAATCGGCCCAATCTTTGGTTGAACATTAATCTTCAGTAGGGACGGTTGTAGAAGCTGGGGACATCTTTACAATGTTGAAACGGCGAAGCATTGGGGTGGCCCCGAATCTCTTTGGTCCGGCGGTAGTTGAGCACTTGTATCCAGCAGACAGCAGCAAGCGTTTCGAGGAAGGGCAGGTAAAGATGGGTGCAGCAGTGGTTCCAGCAATGAGAACAAAGTGAGAGAAACATAAAGGTACAGGGCCCCACCCAAGCGCACAACTCCCCTGGTCAGGGGGAGAAGTATGCCTGGGGGGTGGGGGGGAGGGTAGAGTCTAGGACAGAGAAATGAGGAGAGTTGAGTCAAAAGCTATTTGCTCTATGGTGACCAGTAGGCGAGCCAAAGACACGGACAGAGTAAGAGTAGAAAGTGAAATGCTGGTGGGCTCCCCCTCCTGGAACTCTTTTCAGACATATCAAGGAGGAGCAAGGCCAGCGGAGAGGAGATAGAGAGAGGTGTGGACGAAGTGCAGTCCGGATAGCAAGTGTCTGTTAGTGTCTTGTTCAGTTTGCTGTGAAAGTACCTGCCCTCCCCCATCCCCCACACGCCCACACGCCCACACTATACGGTGTAAATGTGCGACAGTTGAGAATTCTGAGCAGTTGTGAACAAACGTTGTATATAATCTAGTGTGTATGGTCAATGACTGGTAACCATGAAAACATGGGGCTGTACCAGTCACACCGCAGCATCACGTGGCTGTGACGTCACCACACCCTTGGGTTACATGGTGACACTTTTGTTTAAATCCAATTTAATAACTCTACCTTTCCATAACCCCGCCCCTTCACCCCTCCCCTCCCCTCCCCTCCCCTCCCCTCCCCCCTCCCTTCCCCTCTCCCTTCCCCTCCCTCCCCTCCCCACCCCTCCCTCCCTTTCCCCATCCCCTTCCCTCCGCCCCTCCCTTCACCTCCCCCCCTCCCCTCGTCCCCTCCCTCCCCCCTCCCCTCCCTCCCTCCCCACCCCTCCCCCTCCCTCCCCTCCCCTCCCCTACCCCCCCTCCCTCCCCTTCATCCCCATTCCCTTCCTTTCCCTCCTCCCCTTCCCTTTCCTCTTCCCCTTCCCATTGCCTTCCTCCCGTTCCTTCCCTTCTCTCCCCTACCCTTCCCTTCTCTCTCCCTTCCCCCTCTCCTTCCCTCATCCTCTCCTCCTCCTCCCCTCCCCTTCCCATCTCCTCCCCTCCGCTTCTCCCTCCGCTTCCCTGACCCTCCCTCCCCGCTTCCCTTCCATCCTCCTCCCTCCCCTTCCCATCCCCCCCCTTCCCCTCCCCTCCCCTCTCCCCCATCCCCCGCTCCTCCCCGCCCTTCCCTCCCTTCTCTCCCCTCCCTCCCTCCTTCCTCTCCCTTCCCTTCTCTCCTCTCACTCCCCCCTTCCCCTCCTCTCCCGGAGATCGCCCTTCCCTCATATGCTTAAAGTAGTTTTAGAATGTCTCGCCTAATCTGTTGCTGTTCGAGATTTATTTATAAATATTAGGATGTATATATAATTATAATGTGTGTGTGTGTGTATATATTTAAACTCAACATTTGTCGAAATAATTGTATTGGATTTAAAAAGCTGGGTGTTTAACCAAAAGAAAGATTTCATTATTATTGTTTTATTAATAAATCCAGACGACAAATGAGTCAGGGAGTAAATTAATTCAGAGAAGATCCGATCTTTAAAAAAAAGTTTGCCTAAGATGAAATGGGCTTGAGATAAATTTCAACTCCCTCCCCCTATATATACACATGCATACATACACATGCATGATCAGGGCATGAGATTTTATTCCACCCGTTAGTGTGTATGTCCCATAACCCACCTTCCAATCATTGAATGTTGAGACTGATTAACAGCATGAAGCGTTGGCTCTGGTAATTAGTGACATTGTGCTAGTTAATTATCACTAATTAATTAGTTAGTTCTTTCATGATTCCCTTTCTGTTGGTAGTGCTAATGTGCTGATTACTTAGAACCATTATACTTGCATTTTAGTTCAAGTGCACTAATTGATTAGTGTTGTACTAATTGAATAATTCAGCATGCTCGTAAATTAGCACAATTATTCCTGTAAATTATTGTACTCATTAATTAGTGTTTGTTTATTGCTACTACACTGATTAATTATCACAATTATGCTAATTAATTAGTATGCTGTGTTACTTAATTAGTGGTTGTTTGTTGCTACTGCAGTGTGGTTAATTATCACAATTATGCTAATTATTTAGTATATTATGCTGCTTGATTAGTACCATTGCAAGCTACTTAGTACCATTGTGCTAGTTAATTAGTTCAATTATGATGATTCATGAGCCCTCTTGTCCGCGTTAATTGAGTACTAGATTCCGATTAAAGCTGCATAGTCCGATGAAAGCGTAACATTTTCAAAACGGAAATACTCACCTGGATTTGATCCTACATCTCAAAGTTAGATATTGTGCACTTATTAAACACTTGTTGCTGCATAGAGGAGAATATTAATTCAATTCAATAGAAACCAGTCCACAACCGGTTCATCAAAGGCTGTTGATTTTATGGCACTGCGCCAACAATTTTACACTGCAAACAGCATGCATGACCTTTTTACTAAAGTAAAACAAGAAGACATTTTAGCCTTTTTGAGGGCAGCTGATCTATACCACCTCATATAGTTCATTAAAATAATTTTTATTAATTAATTCTTTCAACTTTTATTTAATTATATGATTTTGAGCTTTTAAAAATTCATAAGTGTCTATCAACACATAACTAATTATATGCTTTTACATTACATGTAAAGGCGATGGTTGAATAAAAAAACCAAACAATTCTCGCCATGAATATGGCCTATGCTGCCGACACGGCGTAAAGAAACCACCAATCAATCAATCAAAGGCTGTGGTATATGCTGTCCTATATGTGGGAAAGTGCATATAAAACACCCCTTGCTGCTTATCGGAAAGAGTGGCGGGAGTGGGTTTCTTCCAAAGAAATATGTCAGAATGACCATCTGTTTGACGTTCAATAGCTGCTGATAAAAATTAATGTGCTCTCCAGTCGCCGTTAAATAAAACAAACTTTCCTTTTCAATTCAATAGAACCTGTTCCTGCTGAAGCCTGTGTTGTCACAATTTAGACATCTTTACCAAAATTATTTGTTCATGTTTTCAGTTTCAATTATCTCCAAAGTTGGCCATTTAATATAAAAGCGACCTCAATCTAAAGTAAAGTTGATCAACCTAATATATTTATTACAGAAAATGGCAGAAACTCAAACCATTGGACTGTGAAACCTTATGTTATATCATTTTGCTAGTTAATTAGTAAAACTGTGTTAATTAACTGCTCCCATCCTGTCAGGTTATGCTAGGTACACACCTACAGTATACGATTCGCGCACTAAAACTCGCGACCCGACCCGACCCGCTTAAAACTGAAAATGGGCCGATTCATTTTTCGAATCGCGAATCGCAATCGTAAGGAGGCAGTTTTAGCCCTAAAACTGAGTTTTAAGTCGCGAATCGCAATCGGTAGGTGTGCTAGGGGAGCGCACACCTCACAACTTTTGGGCAGTTTTAGATCGTATACGGTAGGTGGGTGCGGAAAAACGGTAGGTGTGTACCTAGCATTAGTAATACCTTTCAGATCGTTAATTAGTAGGCTATAATTAGTTTGATTAATTACCATGGTACTCATTAAGTATTTAATCATGCTAGTTAATTAGTAGCATTCTGGGTAATTATCATTTTGCTAATTAATTAGTAGTCAAATGGTGAAACACAAAGATTATGATCCTTCCCTGAGTATGCTACGTCTATTTATCTATATATTCACACAGTGTCTCTACATGGGCATAGTGACCTGCTTTGTGTGGTGTAGCGAAGCAGCGCCCATAAGATTATCAATTCATGTCATTCTATTTCAAGATATTGCGCAAGGAGTGCACCATCGTGCCAATTAATTAGTTTATGACCGTCAATTAATATCACTTTGCACATTCATTAGTAACATTCTACTAATTATATCTGTTGTGTGTGGTGTATGTCCGTATTGTATGACATGTATATAATAGGTATGCTGCATATTTGGTGTTTGCATGTGATATATAGGATATATATTATATATAGTATAAACATGATATAGACATGCTATATACAGGATATATATATATATATATGCCATGTATATGATGTATAAATGGTATGTGTATAAATGGTATAAAAGGGTATATATGATATGTCTATCTGTGCTATATCATGTATATAGGTGATATATATCGCATGCATGGTTTGTGTATATGTGGTATATGATATGCGTATGAATCGTGTATATATGTGGTATAAAAATTGTAATTAAAAATCTGGTATATCCATGGTATATATGTCGGTTTATAACAGTTTTGTGGTATGTATATATGTAATATATATATAGTGTATATGCATATATGTGATCTGCATATGGTATGTGTATATGTGTTAGATATATCGTATACATAGGTGACGTATATAACATAGCTCTACATTGCATGTGTATGTATGGTATATATGTGATATACATATGGTATGTGTGTAGTGTAAATATGGTATATGTACCATGCATGTATCATATATGGTACGTGTATGTGGTTTGTATATGGTATCTATACCAAGTGTACCTACCATATATGGTATGTGTATGTGGTATATATGCTATTTATTATACCACGTATATATACACCATATAGGGCATGTGTAATACCAGTGTGTGTGGCGCGAGGGGGGGGGGGGTCTGCCCACTAATTACCCTGACAGCTGGGGGGCGGGGGGCATCACCAATGCGCCATGGAGGAATAGGTATATACAGTATAGTTCACCTTGCATTTATACTCGTGTAATGTGTTATACATCACATATATACATGTTGTAAGGCATCTTTTAAGGCTAACTTGGCATGGTCGTACTTTATTAAAGATATACTGTTCAGATTGTTTAAAGGTAAATATGAATGAACCGGAAGTGGCAATTCTGGCAGTTTCCGGGTCGGTTGCCCTCCCCATTCACCCGACTTGGGTGCAGACTCTACGTACAATACAGGCCATGCTCGACATACTGGGTGATTACATTTATATTTTAATAACCCTTCAATATTTAGGTTTTGTTACTACATAGATGGTTGGTTGTTGGAGTTTTATGTCCTGGCAACATCTAAGGTCATACCAGGACGGGTTACTACTTAGATATACATGGTCTTATGGTCTTTTACTTTCTGCCTTTTTGTTTGTTTGATTGTTTGTTGGTCTATATATACATACATTAGGTTGATAGTACACACAACTACAGTAAAGAACAACTACAGAAATATCAAAATTTCAAAACCAAACTAATTATCTAGATCTGATTTGACATATCTAACTTAGATACTGATGCACTTATTAAGCATTTGTTTCTGCATAGAAGGCAATACTGAGTCAATTTAACAGAACCTGTTACTGCAGAAGTCTATGGTGTCAGAGTTTTGGCAAGCTTGCCAAAACTAATTTTCCATGTTTGCACTCAAAATATCTCAAAAGTTTATCATTTAAAATAAAAGTAACTTTGAACTAATGTAAAGTAGATAGCAGTGATCGATGTAATATATTTATCTCAGAAAAAATACAGAAATTCAAAACCATCGGACTATGCAACTTTAATGAGTACAAAAATATCTAAATTTGATATGTAGAGTCAGATATACATAAGTGTTCTGGTTTAGAAAAGTTAATGCTTTTTTTTCGAACTATGCACCTTGAAGCAATGGTTTGGTATGCTTTAAATAGCCATTACGAATATACAGTATGACCCAAGGCAGCCTCCAATATAGGACCATAATCTGGGTGGTATTTGAGCAGAATATTTATTAATCACAATCTAAGTCCATCATATCAGGTTCTTTGGAGTCCATTGGTGAGATGTTTAGTTGTTGTTTCTTTGCTTTATTTTTGCCTTTTTGTTGTTAATCCATGGCGGGTCATGTTATATTACACGGTCCATGTTGTGTTACATGGTCCATGTTATATTACATGATTCATGCTACATATTACATCAGCCATGTTATATTACATGGTCCATGTTATAGTAAATGGTCCATGTTATATTACACGGTCCATGTTGTGTTACATGGTCCATGTTATATTACATGATTCATGCTACATATTACATCATCCATGTTATATTACATGGTCCATGTTATAGTAAATGGTCCATGTTATATTACACGGTCCATGTTGTGTTACATGGTCCATGTTATATTACATGATTCATGCTACATATTATATCATCCATGCTATATTACATGTTCCATGCCATATTGTAGGGTCCATGTTATATTACAGCGTCCATGTTATATTAAAAAGGTCCATGCTATATTACATGGTCCAACTTATATTACAGGGTTCATTTCATAGTAAAAAGGTCACGTTGCATGAAAGGGTCCATCTTATATCACAGGACTCCTGTGATATAAGATGGTCATTTGATATCAAAAGGGTCAGATTATATTACATGGTCCCTGTTATATTACTAGCTTTATGTTATACTACACGATCCATGTTATATTACAAGGTCAATGTTATATTACAAGGTCCATGTTATATTACAGGTCCACGTCATATAACAGGGTTTATGTTATATTACATAGTCCATGATATATTACATTATCCATGCAATATTACATGGTCCATGCTATATTACATGGTCCCTACTATATTGCGCAATCAATGTTATATCACAATGTCAATGTTATACTACAAGGTCCATATTATACTACAGGCCCACATTGCATAATGGGGTTTATGTTATATTACATAGTCCATGATATATTACATATTACATGGTGCATACTATATTGCACAATCCATGTTATATCACAATGTCAATGTTATATTACAAGGTCCATATTATATTACAGGTCCACGTTATATAACATGGTTTATGTTATATTACATAGTCCATGATATATTACATTACCCATGCTATATTACATGGCTCATGTTATATTACATGGTTCATGATATATTACGCCATCTATATTAATTATATTCCCAGCACTGTTTCCGGTCCCAGGCGGACCTTCAGTGCGGGAGACGCCTGGATTGTGACGTCACAGTTCGCTTGAACATAGCCTATATATCAACTATGTTAATGCTTTGTTTGTACATGTCAGCTAACTCCCCTCTGCTTCCTACACACAGACACACACATACACACACACAAACACACACGGAACTACGCATGGCAACATTCACACATTCTGCTCCTGACACACAAACACACACGGCAACATACACACACATATACATGCACACTCACACACACTCAGACACACGCTCACTCAGACACATACAGACTAGACTCATACCTGACACGTGACCCGAGTGACGGGTAAACATTAAAAATGAAGGTTCTCCTTCAGGAATTACAAGTAAGCGCAAATTGTGCCTGTAAATATGTGATAAACCCTGGAGGGGATGATACAAACTAACTAACTTTAGCTAACCACCTAGATAGCTAATTTACCTAGCTAACTGACCCCATGGGTTCGTGGGTTCGAACCCAGGTCGAGTCAAACCAATGACTTAACAATTGATACTTGTCGCTTCCTAGCCAGGGGCCTGTCATTATTAGGATAGGGCAAGGACTGGTTGGCTCAGGGAGGATGATGTGACTGAGTGGGATATCAGGTCATGGTGCTGGCATCCTGGTCTCCCAGTGGGGCAGCACTATAAAACCGCCATAAGTGCGCACTGTCACAAGTCGGTACCCGTCCTGATATGACATTAGATGTTGCTAGGACGTAAAACAGCAACAAACTAACTAAATAACTGACTACGTATCCAATTACCTAACCAGCTAAGCAAAGTACACAATATATGCAAGTTTTACCGACAGCTAATTAAAGTTGCATACTCTGATGGTTTTGAGTTTGTCATTTTCTGAGATAAATATGTTACGTTGGTCGTTCTAATCTACCTTGCTTTAGTTTGAAGTAACTAGCAACTAATTAAAGTTGGATACTCCGATGGTTTTGATTTCCTGTAATTTTCAAAGATAATTATATTAAGTTGATCATTCTAACCTACCATTCTTTATGTTTGAAGTTAGTTTGATTTAAAATGACTAATTTAGAAGATATTTGAAGTGTAAACATGCATAATTAATTTTGGCGCGCTTGAAAAAAAATCTTGCCCCCCCCCATGTGCTTCAGCAGTAACAGGTTCTATTACTTTGACTTTGTGTACCCTTCTATGTAACAACACATACTTTATAAGTGAACCAGTGTGTAAGTTTGATATCTAGGTTCAAATCTAAATAACTATTTTTCTTTTGGGGAATTTGATGCTTTTATCAGACTATGCAGCCTTAAGATGGCAGTCGATGACTTTACTACCTTTCATAACTTCTGGCAGTGTTATTCACCTTATTCTTGTCTGGTTCCCGGTGTGGCGGTTTCAGTTCGTTCCCGTGCTCAGCCGTGTCCCTCGCTTCTGCGCATGCGTCAGAATCTAATAAACATGGCCGTAATCGATTAACACGACCCGGGTGACTCGGGTCATCCAAATTTCAAATAGAACACGGTGAGTGGAGTCGACAAATACACGTGCCGTGTGCAAAAAAAGAATAACTTAGATTAATGAAATGGAAATATAGCTAAACTAGGCCATCATAAAATACTTTAAATCCTATTTTGCTGTACTTTTATTGGTTATTAAAAAAAAAAGAACAAATTGTCCACCCGAGCATATTCGATTATTCGACCCGAGTTTGTAGGATGTGCGCATGCGCCAATAAGTGGCTCGGGTGACCCGAGTCGATGCGAAATCCGCGCATGCGCAGAAGCAACGGGACATGGCTGAGCACGGGAACGAGCTGAAACCGCCACACAGGGTTATAAGCTGGTACCCAGTTGCTTCTTGCAGGGTCTGCAGGGCCACATTCATGGTAAACCTCAGTCAATTCCAGAATGCTCCGCGACATCTTTTTTTTGCCAATTTGCGTTCAACATGTGCTTCGGAGTCGCCTCTGAGATGTTGCGCTCTTTGAGCAGGCGGCGAAAACGCCTCCAAAATGGCTGTGGGTATCGGCCAATCAGAGCTGTTCTTTCAATTGCAAATGGCGGCAGGAAGTGCACACTATGGAGGCCACCATTTTGGCGGAACACAAATGATAATATGCCGTTCAGAGTAGTGTGGCATTCAGAATTTCTACTTCTGATCTGAAAAATATAATAAAACATATACTTTAACACACTTTAAAAGTGAAATCGATACTGTTCTGTGGTCGCCATCTTGCTTGGTTACATCCTCTGCCATTTCACCAACTTTGTGCCGATATAAGTAGCCATTTGCTGCTGGAACCAGGGATTCCACTTCCTGTTCCATACTAAAGCTATTTTCGCCCGTATTTAGACTACGTTGTCATTCAGCCCGACTGCAAGTACGGGGTGAATCTTTTATCTAAATATGGGTATGTGCACATGCCACTTGCTGTTAAAAGAAACAACATATTTGAGAAATAGCTGAGATCACTGGTATTAAGTAAGGTTGCACACTTCGATGGTTTTGAAATCCTTCCATTTCCTTTAGGGAGAGGTATTAATTGGATCATTATGATTCTGCGAAAGAGTGACTAGGAGGTGGGAGTGCAGGTAATCACAGTTTATTAAAGTTGTATAGTCCGATGGTTTTGAATTTCTCTATTTGTTCTGAGATAAATATATTAGATCGATCACTAGTATCTACTTTACATTAGTTTAAAGTTACTTTTATTTTAAATGGTAAACTTTTGAGATATTTTGAATGCAAACATGGAAAATTAGTTTTGGCATGCTTGCCAAAAGTCTGACACCATAGACTTCTGCAGTAACAGGTTCTGTTAAATTGACTCAGTGTTGCCTTTTGTGCAGAAACAAATGCTTAATAAGTGCATCAGTATCTAAGTTAGATATGTAGAATCAAATTTAGATAATTGGTTTGGTTTTGAAAATTTGTTATTTCATCAGACTATGCAGCTTTAATGACAACACCGGAGAGCCCCATTCAAGCCCTGAGGTGAAGCGAAATGTGTAATGTGTAGCTGGGTGAGGAGGCGGTAAGTTCGCTAGGGTTGTCAGCTCACCAGGAAATTAGGCAATGTACGCCAGAAGGAGGACAGCTGGGGTTGGGGGTGGGAGGGGGACGATAGGTATAATGGTGGGAAATGCAGCAGCCAATAAGGAGGTGGTCAGGTGGTCTGCTAGGCGACCCAGTGTGGTGGATGGAATGCGGTTTTGCTTTCATTCCAGTGCCAAATCACACTGCAATTCGATCAATTGTAACCAGTCTGCTTTACTTCATTCACTTTGGGATAAATTTGATTTTAAATGGGTTTAGATCCATTTGGCAGATATTTCAAGTGAAAACAAGGACAATTAAATTTAGGTGTTCACACATGAAATGCTGGACATCATAGATTGGCTTCAGCACTGACGGGTTCTATTCTTATGACTTAGTATTATTGCCTTCTAAGTTCTATGCGGCCATAACTGTTTAATTAGTGCATGAGTTTAAAGCTGCATAGTCCGATGAAACATCAAATCTTCAAAACCAAATCAATTATCTAGATTTGATTCTACATATCTAACTTTGATACTTATGCACTTATCAAGCATTTGCAGAAGGGAATACTGAGTCAATTTAATAGGACCTGTCACTGCAGAAGCCTATGTTGTCAGAGTTTTGGCAAGCTTGCCTAAACTAATTTCACGTGTTTGAACTTCAAATATCTCAAAAGTTAGCCATTTAAAATAAAAGTTACTTCAAACTAAAGTATGGTAGATTATAATAATAAAATCAATATATTATTCTAAGGGGCTGTCACATTAGGTTTTTTTGCGGGAGCGTACGGCGGCGTAAGCGCGTTACGTCATATACGTTGGTATACGCCACCATACGCTACGCATACGCCATCATGCACCGTCATACGCCGATCCTCCAACAAGCCTGTTTCCTTGCTCAAAATTGGCAGCGTATGGCAGCGTATGGATCATACGCTAGGCGTACGCTATGCATACGCCGGCATAGGTTAGGGGTACGTCGGCATAGGTTGGGTGTACGCTGGATTGACACCCGCCGGGTGTCTCTTGCGTACCCCCAACGTTCTGTAAAGTGGTGTCACACTACGGCGTATGGCATTAGGGTATGGATTTTTGACCCATACCCCATCATACGCCGTCATACGCGTCGCATACGCTATGCATACGCCGTCATATGCGCGTCCGTCCAAATTTTTGTTGAACATGCTCAAAATTTGTTGGCGTATGGCGGCGTATGGCTCATACGCTGCTCATACGCTCGACGTATGCTATGCGTTTGCCGACATAGGTTACGCATAGGTTGGGCATATGCTGAACTTGTCATTTAATGTCAATCACAACCGTCAAACCTCATCACAGTACGCTGCGCATAGGTCAGGATACGCTTTGAATACGCCGCCATAGGCTAGAGGTAGGTTAGGCATAGGTTAGGCATACGCTGGGCATACGCTTCAGATGCCGCTGGGACCTTGTGCATAGCGTATGACGGCGTATGACGGTGTATGGGTCGAAAACCGCATCCGCCGGCATACGCTAACGCCATACGCCGTAATGTGACAGGGCCTTAAGAAAAATGGCAAAAAACTTGAAATCATCGGACTATGCAACTTTAACTACGACGGATATGTTGGATCCAATCTAGGTAAACCTCTTTTGTTTAGAGAATTTGATGCTTTCATCGGAGTATGCAGTTTTAAGTTGATCAGAACTACAAGTGTACTATCGGCTTAAGCTAAGATTCCATATATGCGGCATGCGAATGCAGCATAGATACCCATGCCATTTTCGAGATTTTTTGCTCCAAATTTGTGAAGGAAAGTCAAAGTTCCTGTTTGGTCTATGGCAAATGCAGCAGCATTCGCACTCGCACTCGCACTGATCGGTCTATGGATCGGACCGATCCACTTGCCGCATTTGCATTTGCATTCGCATCCGGAAATGTGGAATACTGTGTATTTACATGCTTTGCCATTTTTTGTCGCATTCGCATTTGCACACCGCGTATATGGAATCTTAGCTTTAGTGTTGTTGCTTTTGGAATATCGGCACCCCCATGTTCCGCTGTCTGCGGCCCCCGGGAACCAGCGATAACGTAGGATAACGTGACAGTGACCTGACTGGAGACGTGACGTCTTGTCAATGCTAAAGATGTGCAAGTGTAACAGATTACGACATTTAGAAATGGGGTGTGGATACTCTTGCATGTAAGCTCCATCCTGATTAGGTACAAGATTCACCCCGTACTGCTGCAGTAGGGGTGCAAACCAACCCTATGTAAAAGGTGGCGAAAATGCGGGTCAAAGAATTGAGAGCCTAATTTCACAATCTAAGAAGCAACATTTATTCTTTACATATGTATTATTGAGAGCCCGCTACCTTTGAGTTGAAAAATATAATATAATATCTAGTTTAATAAGATTTAAAAGTGAAATCGACGGCGTTCTGCGGCCACCATCTTGTCTTTTTGCATTCTCTCCCATTTCACCAACTCTGCGCCTATATAAGTATCCATTTGATACTGGAGCCACAGTTTCTAGTTCATGTTCTATACTAAAGCTATTTTCGCCAGTATTTAGACTACGTTGTCGTTCACCCGTGTACTACAATTACCGGGTGAATCTTTCATCTAGTAAGCTCCATCCTGATATCACCTAAGATGTTGCCAGGATGTAAAACCCCAACAAACAAATACTATTATCTAACATCAGACACAACACAGAGGGATGTCTTTAATTGTTGCATTTATTTATGCATTTAGCTGTTCTGTATAATATATTATACATGATATATTTATATATATAATGATTGATTCATTATATAGCATTCACAGTGTACAAACAGTCGCATATTAACTTAACTGTATGTAATTGAAATATTGTGTCATAATTTAACCTAATTGTAATGGAAATATTTGATCATATATCAAGAGTTCAGGCACAAAACCTCGTAAACGCCAATCCAACAAATGAATTAAAATAAAAGATCTTTACCTGAAGCTGATTTTAAATCTCACAAATTCAACTTTTCTTGTGAAGAGAACGTTATGGAGCAATGAACAAAAAAATAGGTACGTAAAATATTAACATTCTGAAGGTTTTACACTAATGTTTATCTCAAATTTCTGAACGGCATTTACAGGGTTTTGCGCCTGAACTCTTCATATATAATTTTACCTAATTGTAATGGGAATATTATATCATATATACATATAAATTTAGCATATATGAAAGGGATATATATATGATATTGTCATGGGGGTGATGAAAATGGGAAATATTGCACCTAGAGCGGGACTCGAACCCACATCTCTGCATTCCGGGCCAGTGTGTTAACCATTCCACCACCTAGGCTCCCTAATATCAACACAGTACCCACGCCTCACTGGCTATGCGGCTCCTTGCCTGAGAGGTCAGTGCAGACCACTACGCTCATCCCCCTGGAACTGTAAGTCTTTTACTGCTTACAATTACATACATACAGGCAATGGCTTATATATACATACACAGGGTAGGTCCAACAACTATACAGCGAATAGCTTGTACAGGATCCTGCTCACGGCACCACTGTCATGGGAGTGATGAAAATGGCAAATATTGTAAATATTGTGCCTAGAGCGGGACTCAAACTCGCATCTCTTTGCATTCCGGGCCAGTGTGCTAACCATTTCACGACCTAGACTCCCTGATATCAACACACTACCCAGGTCTACCTGTGTATGCTGTATGCGGCTCCTTGCCTGAGAGGTCAGTGCAGACCACTACAATATCTATATATTATATATTACTTCCATACTTCCATATGCTAATTATATATAATATATGTATAATAATATATGTATAATAATCTCAGTTAAACAATACAAAGTGGTTTATTGGTAGTCAAACAAATGGAGGGACTTTCTTGAGATAAACTAATCCTGTGAATTCTCTTGCGTATTCATTTTGAGATTTCGATGTATTTAGTTGATGCCCCTTACCTGTGTGTGTGAGGGCAGTGTTTGTGTAGCTTCTGGACAGTTTGTGTGTGTGTGTGTGTCCTCGATCTGAACTTGGCTGGAAATGTGTCATACTGGTGGAAAATGTCAAGGAATCTATTTCAGGTAGCATAAGCTCCTCGCCATCTGGTGGTGGACTTTGAAAACATCTAGAGATGGGCAGGTATCTGATGATGATCATGATGATGATGATGATGATAAATAAGCCACCCACCCCTGCACACACCACAATAATTTTGTGTTCATTGCAGTGCATTTATTTAGTGATTGAACATGTATATATAACAAGGAGTGCCTCCTTCGAATCTTATACTCGAATAATGACTTATTCATCGTATATATTATTAACATGATAATGACTTTTACAATATTCTGGTCGCAAGTGACAGTAGTAGCGGCAGAAGTATGGTCAGGCGGTGGTGGAGCCACTGGTACCCGTATGAGTAGGAAGCAAATAGATGCAGAGAGCCCATTGGCCAATAATATAATATCGGAATAACATAATACAGTGTAATAAAGACATAGAAATTCCCTTACGCGGCTTTATACTCGCATAATGCTTATACATCACATATACTAGGACGTAAAACCCCGGAAAACAACTATATATATATATATTATAATTATAATGATAATACTGTAGTAACCTCGTACATACAAGGCAGACTAGGTGCATCATATCCGGTTTTATAAACAGAAATAGACGATTTCCACCAAGAGTCACGTGACAAAGATGGGCCGACCTGAGCTACAGGATATTACTATACCGACATGTCTGGTACGGCATGCTGGATAACTATATAATTATTACTATTACTAAGTTATATAATTCCTGCAGGTCGCTGACTTACCTACATGCATTACATAATATATATATATGTATTTTATGTGTGTATATATGTCGATATATATGGATGTATATCTACTTATATGTATATGTATGTATGCATTTGTAGATATATACAATGTATACATTTGTAGATATATAAAAATTACAATATATACATATGTATGCATTTGTAGATATACAATATATATCCATATATATATATATGTGTGTGTGTGTGAGGCTGAGAAGGTGGATGCCTTCAGTCTTATTATACTAATAAAATGTTTATACAACATATGTACCCATATATGCACATATACTATAGGCATATATTATATGCATATATATATATACATACATTATATAAATATATTAAATATATACAATAATATTTCTATCTGGTGTTGACAGTTTCTCTTGGTTATAGTGAGGTTGCAGATTTCCTTATATGTCCGCTGGCGCCACCTCTCGGGGCACACACACCAATACGCCGCCTACCGGCGTCCACCACAGGGTTTATCAAGTCTTACTAATCCTATACAAATTGTACGGATACCACGTGGCCTTACGGAATGGTTCAGGAGCAATTCAAAATGGTGGATATTGTAAATACATCTACTTGCTCCTGTCTATATGTCTGTCACCCTTCCCCTTGTTTACATTCTATCTACAGCAGCAGACGACACTTGGTAACCCTCACAGCTGTATGTTATCGTTACATGTGTAGCTATATAATATGCATATATATGTCACTGTTATTGTTTGTATGGGAACATAAATCCAGTAACACTAACACACATGAACAATTGCACAACTGATATTATTCACTTACTGTACATACATTATGCATATATATATAATATATTATGCTATATATATATATTATATATATATATATATATATATATATATATAAATTATATATATATATATATGAATACACATATAGAGGCTGTACATTTCAATGTACAACCTCTAGAAAACTGTACATTGTCACACTGTCCTATTGACACGCTGTCACATGTCTCTACTGCCTCATCACCTGTAGAGACACCCCCCACTCTACAGGTGGGGGGTGTCTCTACATCCCCCCCCCCACCCTCTACAGCTGGGGGTGTCTCTACACCCCCAGCTGTATAAGTGGATATATATATATATATCCACTTATCCATATATATACAGTTATGTATGTATGTATATATATATATATATATATATATATATAAATATATATATATATATATATACACACACATAACTGTATAAAGAAGGCCTTCTACAGGTGACCTACATTGCCATGTGACCTATATTCTGGACACAACCATGAAGTGGGAACACCTAGATAGATGACATTCTCATTCTATTCCTAATTAGCAGTAAGCCAGAGAGTTATGGTGTTGGACTTCACCTATCAGCGTTATGGTGTTGGACTTCATTTTTCTTCTACCTTGATGTGTAGCTCCAATAGTGTTTTTTTATCTGACGCATGTATAGGGCCTACAATTGCTACATGCTATTTCTAATATATTTTGAAGAAGAGGAGCTCTGGTAGATGTTATTGAATTATGATGTCGGTTCTTCAGCCTGTAATGCTGTGTGACGTTTACAATGCCGTGAAAACTACAATTTAGTGGGGGGGGGGGGGGGGGCATTGTTAGAATGTTCTGTGGTGTTTTGTTGTGGTGGTTTTTATTTCGTATTTTAATGTCTTATCGGGACAATAATGCCTGTTCAGAATGAGTTTGAATTTTAATGTTTGTGGTGAATAAAAATGTGGATTTGTGCGGTTTTGTAATGCATTGTACCTTGTTGAATTATTTCTGAGCAAACTATCTGACAGCTACATAATATATATATATAATTATACAGATATATATATATATGCTTGCCGCTACCCCCCGAGGAACGGGGGTGGGGCACTACATACAGGGATGAAAGATTTCCGCGATTCCGCGGATTTCCGGGATTTTTCAATCCCGCAGCACCATCAGCGTATACTAATATGTGGTGCTGCGACTGCAGCACTATCAGCGTACACTACTAATACATGCTTCAAATGGCGCAGCACTATCAGCGTATATACCAATATATATGTAACCCGACTTCCGGGAATTTTCAGCGATTCCCTGACTATGCTAAACCTATGGGAGAATATCAGCATTTCCGCTTTTTTTCCCGGAGACCACTTTCATCTCTGTACATAGCTTATTACACGCGATAAATGGCTTATCACTATCCATATATGTGCTATATAATTTATTATCTGAATATAAATACAGAATAGTCCGTAATGTTTATTGGTGCTCCTTCTCGGCACCTCTCGCTTCCCAACACCCCTTATTCTCAGCAGCCCCCCGCCCCCGCTGTAACCGGACACTCTCTGCGTCCCTTTCCTGGGAACCAACTCCAACGGTCTCCCAGCTCTCACTTCAATATATATATATATATATTTATTTATATCTATTTTTTATTATTGTTATTATGCTATATTCGATCAAATACTTTGTCAAACTCAGTATTATGTTAAAGGGATTACAATTCAGTATTTTTAGTCAAAGTAGGTTTTTATACTTACCTTGGGAGTTCTGTTCTGAACCACTTTGTTCTACCATTTCTCTATAATTAGATATCCATACGTCTAACTGTGTGTTAGCTCTAGATCTGTATTATTTACCGGACGCAGTGGCCGACTCGGTAGAGCGCAGGCTTCCCTTGCGGAAGGTCGGGAGTTCGCCTCTCGGTCGAGTCAAACCGATGACTTACAAAATTGATACTTGTCGCTTCCGAGCCAGGTGCTCGGCATTATTAAAATAGGGCAACGACTGCTTAGCTCAGTGTCAGAATAATGGGACTGAGTGGGATATCAGGTCATGGTGCTGGTAACCTGGTCTCCCAGTGGAGCAGCATTATAAAGTCACCTGGAGTGCGCACTGTCGCAAGTCGGTACCCGTACTGATATATGACCTTAGATCTTGCTAAGACGTAAAACAACAACAAAGAAACATCTAGTAACAACTTAACCTTGATTAGACCCTAAATAGCTCACAAAGAATAGCTAGTGTCAAGTTGTCCAAACATGAATTACCAAGATAATTGTGAATAAGTAAAGTTGTGTTGGTCATGTAAGTCACCCTTCAATACTAACAGGATGACCACAAGGCCCCGTCACCCCCACAACTACCCCCTCCCCCACCCCCACCACGCTCACACTCCACCCCCACTCACACCCACCCACCCCACTCACACTCCACCCCCACCCCCACTCACACTCCACCCCCACCCACACACACCCACCCAATCCAACCCCTACCCCCTCCACTCCCCTTCCACACCCCTCCCCTTCTACAGCCCCCTCCCCACCCCCATCACCCCCACCCCCACCCGCACCTCCATCCATTCCCACTCACACACCACTCTCTATACCCCCACCCCATCCAACCCCTACCGCCTCCCCTCCCCTTCCACACCCACACCGCTCCCCTTCTACACCCCCATCTCCACCCCCATGACACACACACACCCGCACCCCACCATTTATTACCCGCTAGTACTCTCTATTACCCCCACCCCATCCCAACCCCTACCGCCTTACCCTCCCCTCCACTCTCTCACCGCTCCCCTTCTACTGACCCATCTCCACCCCATGACCCCCAACACAACGCTCCTCCATCTTGCCCTCTCACACACCACTCTCTATACCCCCACCCCATCCTGCCCTTCCGCCACACACTCCTTCCACACCACTGTTCTCCCACTTCTACACCACCCTCTCCTCCCGCTGATCCACCCCTTACATCCCCCACACCACAGCTCCTCCTTCCATTCTTCTCACCACACTCTCTATTCCCCACCCCATCCTTCCCCCTCAAACTCCCTTCCCTCCCGACACCACAAATCCTTGCACTTCCACCCCCCCCCATCTCCTCCCCATGTCCCCACCCACATGGCCACCACCCCCTCCACCATCCATCCCCACTCACACCCACTCTCTTTACCACCGCATGCTTTCGTTTCTCCCCATCACAGTGTGCATCTCACACACCCACCCAACTCCTGCCCTTTCACCCCCCCATCTCACTCCCCCATCTCCCACACCCACCACCTACCGCTACTCATTCCTTCCACCAATCTACTCACCTCTGCTCTTTACACCCCACCGCTCACTTTCCTTTTTCCCGCTTCCCTCCCCTTCTCACTACAACTAACGCCTGCCCTGCTTCTCACCCTCCCCAACCTAACACTCCCCCACCCCACACCCACACCCTCCCACCTTCGCACTCTCACACCATCTCTTCTCTATACCCCCACTCCATTCAACCCCTAACCCCTCCTCTTCCACACCGCCACCCCACCCACCACCACCACCCCACCTTGTTCAACCATGTTTCCTGATGACCAAACTCGATCAGGCCAATGCACCAAATTTGCTTCTAGCATTTATTGCAATGCGATCATGTAAACAACCAATCTACAATGTACATTCAATAGAATACTACTGCCTGTTAATGTTAAGTATGGCTGGCAGTGTGCGGTGGTCCGGTGCGCTTCACTCACCCCCAACCCTAGAGGTGAGTGGGGGTGGGGGTGGGGGCGGTGGGCGTGGGGTGTCTGTGGGGGGGGGGGGGGGGGGGGGGCAGTCCAGGCTGGCTGGACACTGCTGGGTGCAAGTGCTTGGTGCACAAGTCGGGCAGTGGTGGGTTACGGTGCCAGACTGAGGACTCTATGAACGCTGCCCACTCAACGCAAGCTGTCAACACGACGACTGTAGAACGCTACATAACGCTACGCACCTTGCCACAACTCTACAGTATTCTATTCTACATACAACCTTCAGTATAACTTGACACAACCTGTAGGACATAGCCTGTACCCATCCTGTGCACAACCTTTACACAACCCTACACAACCTCTATGGGACCTCTGCACACGTTCTATATACTTATACATGGCCTTACATAACCTGTACACAACTTCTACACAACCTCTACATATCCCTATACAATCTGTAGATAGCTCGACACAACATTCACACAACCTCCACAAAACATCTACACAATCTAACAACCTGTACATAACCCTATATAATCTGTATGTAATCTCTACATGACCCTACACAACTTTCACACAACCTTCACACAACCTGTGCACAACCTTTCCACAACATCTACACAACTTTCACACAATCTCTACACAACCTCTACACAACCTGTGCACAACCTTTACACAACCTTCACACAACTTCTACACAACCTTCACACAAGCTCTACACAACATTCAGACAACCTTCACACAACCTCTACACAATTTTCACACAACTTCTACACAACCTTCACACAACCTTTCACAAGCTCTACACAACGTTCACACAACCTCTACACACCCTTTACACAACCTTCATACAACCTTCACACAACCTTCACACAACCTTTAGACAACATCTACACAACCTTCACACAACCTTCATACAACCTCTACACAACCTTCCCATAGCATTCACACAACCTCTACACAACATCTACACATCCTTCACACAACCTCTACACAACCTTCACACAACCTCTACACAACTTTCGCACAACCTTAATACAACTTTCACACAACCTTCACACAACCTCTACACACCCTCTACACAACCTTCATACAACGTTCACACAACCTCTACACAACATCTACACAACCTTCACACAACCTCTACACAACCTTCACCCAACCTTCACCCAACCTCCACACAACCTTCACACAACCTTCATACAACCTTCACACAACCTCTACACAACCTTCACACAACCTTCACACAACCTTCACA
>CM059197.1:67536104-67594515 GCA_030323885.1 Branchipolynoe longqiensis | reverse complement strand
TGCCCCTCTACCTCTTCAAATTTGGATTTCCACCGCTGTGTATAACTTACAGCGTCATCAAAGGCTGGTTTCTCTCATACCATGTCTATGTGGTGTGGGAGGTTAAAAAACCTGTGGGTTGGTAAAAGTGTAGGCTCGGGCTTTCTATCCACAAACTGTCTAATGGTGAAAACAGGTCTATTCAGACTTATCCATGATAGGCAGTATGATGCGCGACAAGGAAGGAAGATAAGGCATGGGTGGAGAAAAAGCCACTTTATTGAGAAATGCCAGGATATATATATATATGTACAGGATAATGCAGGGTAATAAGAAATAAGGTCAATCAGGATAAATGTCAGAATAAGGTGATATAATGTCATGCAGAGGATAATATGCAAGAACAAGAGAAAAACTCAGAGGGAGCCTAGGAGCTAGTGAGTCCGTGAGGTGGAGCCAAGGAGCCCTCCACCAAAATGGAGGAAAGGGCTCGAGGGGTGGCCGAGGGGGCGAGGTGGGGCAGGTATGCATGCACCGCCTCTGAGGTCCAGGTCCCCTGGGCCATGATGTCGGGGATGGGCATGCCCGCTCGCTGGCATGCCTGGGCGGCGCCACGGCGGAGGCTGTGGAGCGTGAAGGCCTCCGAGGCGGGGACGCCTCGGGCACGAAGGGCACCGCGGAGGAGGGCGGTGAGAGTTTGGGGGTCGAGGGGGTGCCCGAGGGCATGATGAATGCCGGGGCATCAGGCGGGGCCGGACGCTGGTGAATGGCAGCATGCCAGGCCGTGATGGGGCATAGTTCAGCACGTGAGCAGGTGAAGACGAAGAGGGCCACCGCCCCCGAGGGCCCGGAGATGGTCTTGGAGCTTCTGATGAGGATCCGGAGCCCCCCTGGGGCGGAGCGGACGTCGTCTCGGGTGATGGTATGGGGGCCGCCCCAGCCCTCCGGGCTCGGGGAGAGCAGGTTAGATTGTCTCAGCATCCTGAAGTACCCGGGGAGGAGGGCGGCCCGAGGAACGATGGAGGCGTGTCCTGCCCGGGCAAGGTGGGAGATGGCGAGGGCGAGGTGATCTGGAGTGAGAGGCGGAGCCTGGCGCGGGACGTGGGTCGATGTTAATCACCACGGTCGCCCCCGCTACGTCATCAGGAAGGACAACAGCTCGTGGATGTCGGGGAAGCGCGCCCAGAATGCGGGAGAGTACCCTCGGGCATAGCAGTGTGTGTCGAAGTACGCCCCCCCCCCCTCACCGGAGAGGCAGGAGTCGCACTCGATGACGTGACGATGCCCCTCTGGGGCCCGGAGGAGGTGGAGGCCATTGGAGGCGTGACCATAGAGGGCAAACCACCTGAGGTCCCGGAGGGCGGCGTCATCGAGGGTGAGGGAGGCGCAACCGAAGCAGCCGCGGAGCGCCCTGAGGAGGCGGCTCATAAACTTCCGGGCCGGAAGTATGCAGCTGCTTACGTGGTTCAAGCGCCCGAGGAGGCTCTGGAGCTCGCGCCGGCCGAGGGCTGGTGAGTGGCTTGAAGCGGCCAGGCGGGCTGGTTATAAGGGGAAGAAGGGCGGGAGATGATGTAAGAAGCAACGGTCGGAGAAGGGGGGGGGGGGAGTCTCCTTCCCTGTCTCGCATCAAACGCAATGCAAGCATTACGACCAAATCTTCAAGAAAAAGACCCTATAATACTAAGATGGCTCACTCCCTATCTCTCCCATGGTAATGTACATTTTGCAGTGCCATGTTGTGGTGGGTTTGATCAGCCCAGCTGCTGGTTCGTGTTTCACATGTAAACACATACAATAATTCATATTATATATGGGCCGAGATAGGTAAGTATGAATACACATCAATATGAAATTGCTATGAACAAATACACATCATCATCAGCATCATCATCAGCATCGCCATCATCACACATCTTTCATATTCATATGTACATTTATACATATAATATGGCACATGTTTAACCAAGAGAACAGCCAGCGCACCAAGTAGTGGGTTTGATCATTTTGATTACAGAGTACAGGCTGAGTGAGCCGTCTTAGTATTATAGGGTCTTTGTACATATTCAACTATGACCAAATGGGATGGCCGAATGAGTTAGAGTGTCCATCTCCCGTGTTGGTAGATCGTGGGGTCGTGGGTTCGAACCCTGGTCGAGTCGAACCAATGACTTTAAAATTGATACTTGTCGCTTCCTATCCTGGCGCTCGGCATTATTAGGATAGGACAAGGACTGGTTGGCTCAGTGTCAGGATAATATTACTGAGTGGGATATCAGGTCATGGTGCTGGTGGCCTGGTATTCCAGTGGGGCAGCACTATAAAGTCGCCATGAGTGCGCACTGTCACAAGTCAGTACCTGTCCTGATATGACCTTAGATGTTGCTAGGACGTAAAACAACAACAAACAATCAAACAAACATATTCAACTTCAACGCTAGTGTTGATAATTATTGTTTTCATTTGACATGGATTTGCACATTTTCCAATTTCATGTACATTATATGGAAGGCATGTGAATGTGATTGACATAACTGACAGACAAGATATTGCTACCTTTTTGCATGGACATGGCCCTTGCTGCCAGCACAATGTTAACCCATTAGCAATCAATCAATAAATCAGATATTATTGCAGTCAGATATTATTGCAGTTCATAGAAGGGAATGCTAATTCAATTTAATAGAACCTGTTGTTACTTTTGAAGCCTAGGGAATTCTTACATGCATGCCAGCATTAATCTTGTATATTTTCACTTTAAAAAATCCCCAAAGTTAGCCATATATGATAGAGGTTACTTCAAACAAATGTTTATTTATCTCAAAATATGACAGAAACTAAAACTCATCAACCTATGCAACTTCAAGCACATGTATAACCCGTAAGCACATGATGCCTGATAAGAAAACTTGGTTGGTTTATTGCCAGTAAAATAGTTTTAGCAAATAATTTACATTAGATAAATTTCCACTTACGGTATGTGTGTTCTTTGGCTTCTCTACCGTCTGACACCTCAGGTATTGATAACGAACTATTTGCATATTAGTACCTGTCTTAAGTAACCATGGTAACCCACCCATTCCCGTGTTTACAGGCAACAGAGCCTGCGTCTGCTCCACCAGTGCATCATATGAACTTTGACCTCTGTATGTATGTGCCCTTGTGTCCGGCATGCACAATGCATCACACATTATCCTATATATATAGTGATAACCACACATTATCCTATATGTATATATGTATGCGTAGAGTGATAACCACACATTATCCTATGTATAGTGATAGCCACACATTATCCTATATACATGTATGTGTAGGGTGATAAGCGCACATTATCCTATGTATATATATATGGGTATGCATAGAGTGATAACCACACATTATCCTATATAGATGTATGCATAGAGTGATAACCACACATTATCCTATATATATATATATATGCGTAGAGTGATAACCACACATTGTCCTATATATATAGTGATAACCACACATTATCCTATATATATGTATGTGTAGGGTGATAACCGCACATTATCCTATATATATATATGGGTATGCGTAGAGTTATAACCACACATTATCCTATATAGGTGTATGCGTAGAGTGATAACCACACATTATCCTATATATATATATATGTATGCATAGAGTGATAATCACACATTATCCTATATATATATATATATATGCATATAGTGATAACCACACATTATCCTATATGCAGGTGTCTATATAGAGTAGGAATCATATGAAAAGTTCAGGCGATTCAAAGATGTAACTTAAATCTGTATAGTTCGATGAAATATCAAATTTTCAAAACCAAACCAATTATCTAGATGTGATTTTACATATCTACCTTAGATAATAATGCACTTATTAAGCATTTGTTTCTGCATAGAAGGCAATACTGAGTCAATTTAACAGAACCCATTACTGCAGAAGTCTAATATTCCATGTTTGCACTCAAAATATCTCAAAAGTTTACCATTTCAAATAAAAGTAACTTTGAAGTAATGTAAAGTAGATACTAGTGATCGATCTAATATATTTATATGACAAAATATACAGAAATTCAAAACCATCGGACTATGCAACTTTAAATGAACGATGTTTACCTGAAAATAACTTGAAGTCTCACTAATTCAACTTTTGTTAATGATCCTGGACTCTTAATATATTATCCCGCATCATAATGGGCAGTGCCCAGTGATAACCTGCCCACCCCCATCTGCGAATGAAGGTGGCCCATCTCCTACACCTCGGATCAGGCCCACCATACACCACAGATCACTTGGAAAAAAATGTGCACACATATAAATAACCCACCATGGCAGGGAATGGAATGGGGAGAGCTCATATTGATTGCTTGATTGATGGGTTGGTTGGTTGATTGATTAAAGTTGAATAGTCCGATGCTTTTGAGTTTCTGCTATTTTCTGAGATAAATATATTATACTAATCATTATAATCTACTTTACTTTCGTTTGGCGTAACTTTAATTTTAAATGTCTAAGTTTGGAGATATTTTACAGCAAAACATACCAAAATAATGTTGGCAAGCACGTCAAAACTCTGACACCATAGACTTCAGTAGTAACGGTTTCTATTAATTGACTTATTATTCCCTTCTGTGCAGCAACAAATGCTTAATAAGTGCACCAGTATCTAAGTTGAATATGTAGAATCAAATCTAGATAAGTGTTTTGGTTTTGAAAATTTGATGTTTTCATCGGACTATGCAGCTTTAATGCTGAAGTGATTCCTGACTGAAGTCCATCAATGTACACCAAGTCTATTGCGGCCTTCCCCCTACACCGGAAGCCAGACACTTCCAAAATTCGCACTTACCCTTCACCTCCCCCCCCCCCTCCCAACTTGCCATAGCTCCCGCGCCAATTTTCCGGGATGATGACGCTGCGCATGCGCGCGCCCAATAACAGTCGCTAGGTGGAGCCACCCGATTACTTCGTTCCACGACGGCTACTCAGTCGACTCAGGCCGAATTATCGTCACGGGCATCTCCTAACGTGCTATATAAACTGATGAAGCAATTAAGCCCTAAGGCATGCAATATCGCCGTCTTATACTGCCACGTTATAGCACCGCCCAGTCAGTGTCACTAGCGCGAAAATTACAAACGCCACTCAATATTTAAAGATTTTGTTGTGTCTTAAAAAGTGTTTTAATTCATTATGAAATGTAGGGGGAAAAAAACAAGTAAGTGAGTGTCATGATGGTGGTGAAAATTGGGTTTGTTTGTTGTTGTTTTACTTCCTAGCAACATCTAAGGTCATATCAGGATGGGTACCGACTTGTGACGGTATGCACTCATGGCAATTTTATAGTGCTGCCCCACTGGGAAATCAAGCCACCGGCACCATGACCTGATATCCTACTCAGTGGCATTATCCTGACACAAACCTAACCAGCCCTTGACCTATCCTAATAATGCCGAGCACCAGCCTAGGAAGCAACAAGTATACCTTTTTAAGTCATTGGTTTGACTTGACCAGGAACCAAACTCGCGAACTCCCGATCTTCCGAATGTGAGGCCTGTGCTCTACCGATTCGGCCACCGCGCCCAGTGGTGAATATATTGCAACTGGAACAGGATTCGGATCGAACCTCTTGCATTCCGGGATAGTGTGCTGAGCATTAGACCATGTAGGCTTCCTGATGTCATCATCCTATCCACGCCTGTCTGTGTATGTGGCTCCTTGCCTGAGAGGTCAGTGCAGACTATTACAGTACCTTCAACAATTGTTCGCATGTGGCAGGGGTTCGCTAATCATAGGGGTCACTGAAGAGAGGTACTCCTGACTGATTCGGCTAAGGACTGACAGAATATAGGAGTCCAGGTAACATGTAAAATATCCTGATAACAAGCATTGGTGGGGAATGCGAAATGGTCTATAAGGAGTACAAATGGTCTATTAATGTAAATGATATATATAGGGCCAGGTGCATGAATGTAGTTATGTAGTTGCTGGTGATTCTTTACTTGTGGACAATAGTCATTGTGTATTAGATAGATAGTGTGAAGGAGGCACTAGTGATAGTGTGTAAGGAGCCCCAAGAGCTCTACTCACTCCTCCTCCTCCCTGCCAACTGGTAGTCACGGATCACCACACACACAGCAGGCAGGTGCAGGCATGGTGGTGGTGGGTAGATCACAGTAGTCATGGTGACCCCAGAATGCTTACTGTTCATTGGTGGAACTAAAAATAATTGTTGCTGATTGGAGATAATGGTCAGGTGGTATGCCATATCAGATCCATGTACCACTATATAATAATACACCTGAGGGTGCAAGCTCTCACTCTACTTGCACTCTTTATACTCTTTATACTCTTCCTTTCTCTTCTTGCCTGTATTGATTTCCTATAACCTGCCTACACAACCACAGATGCCAGCCCTCGCCTTTACAATGTGAAGGGTTCAAGCACAAAAATTGACAAAAGCCATCCAACCTGAAATGAAACATGGACTACCAAGTTTCAGCTGAGGCTGCCATCATTCCAATATAACACATTCAAATTTCACAGAACCTGGTAATATCCCCTATATATAAACCCCCTACTCAATATGAAATTGATAGACTTTAACTGGAAAACACAACAATAAATGCTATCTTCCGGAAAACAACTGAAATAGATTTGTCACTTTTGTCAAGTGTTTATTCAAGTCAAAACGAGAGCATCCAGTCCTAGCTTTAACGAGGTACAGGCGGGCGGGTGGAAAGTTTGTTCATCGCCAGCTAGGTAGTTTTGTTTGTTTCTTTCTTGGAGTTGTATGTCCTGGCAACCTCAAAGGACACATTATGACCATCACTGACTTGGGTCAGTGCGCACCCTTGGTGACTGTCCTACTCCGAGACCATGCTGCCGATATCATGATACCTGATATCCCACTCATTAACATTATACTGACTCTGAGCTAACCAGTCCTTGCCTAACTCTATTAATGCCGAGAGCCAGTCTACAGTGGTCTAGGAAGACAATGTCGTCTGGGTTCAAATTGCATAGTCAGAGAAAGGTGTCAACTTTTCAAAATCGAAACACTTATCTAGATTTGAACCTACACATCCAAAGCCCGTTCACACAAACGCCTTAAGTCACCTCAACTTGTTCGCCTAATCTAATCCACCTCACGAAGCGGTCTACATGAGGTGAACTAGTTGAGTCGAATCAGCCTAATTCGTCCCAGAGGTGCGTTCACAAGCACGATTTGAGTCGACTTAGATGAGGCGAACTAGTTGAGGCGACTTAAGGCCCGTTTATGAAGAGGGCTCAACTTAGATACTGCCAGAATGGTCAGGTGGTATGCCAAAATGATTACTGTTACTGCCGAAGGCTATGGAGCAAGAGTTCTGACATGCTTGCCAAAATTAATTTGGCATGTCGCAAAATTTAGCCATTTCAAATAAATGTGACTTCAAACTAACGTAAGGTAGATCTCAGAAAATGATGGGAACTCAAAACCATCGGACTATGCAAAGTTAAGTAACCACTGTTGCGCTGTTCCACGTCGGCAACACCACAATCCCACACGTCAACAAACCCACTTCCTCCTGTCTCCACCCCGATGCCATCGAATTAAAGCGTCGCCCGCGTCGCCCCCTGCCTCCCCCGCCCCCTGCCCCCCAGCCCCTGACCCGCCTCACCCCTTCTTTATCGCTGACATCCTAGTTCCAATTCTCCTCGCCGTGTGGCGCCACTGTTCCTCCGATTCCATCAAACAAACATGGCCGTCCCCCCCCCCCCCCCCAAGAGATGATCTGACGTCCCCTCCCCCCACTCGATCTCCAAGCGGAGTCACTCTCCCGCCCCGCCCCGCACAGCCTGGCTTCACAGCCGCGCACTCTCCAAGCTCAGGGAGGGAGAGGACTCTCCTTGGATACCGGAAATAGATCATCTGTCGTTTGCGTCTTTCCCGCCCTCTGCGCAGGCGCAGTGGGTCCTATGGATTTGGCTGTCCGTCCGGCCGAAGCAGATCGCCGTAATAAAAAGAAATCGTCTGCCGCTGCTTGTTACCAATTCTTCCCGTCAGTCCTAAGTGACGGATGTCCGGGCGAGAATCGTGCGCACTGGGCCCCGTGTTACCATGGTAACGACGCATCGGGTCCACACCCTTTCTTGTTTTTTGTTTTTGTTTGTTTTTGTTGGTACATTTTTAGTTGATTAAAGTTGCATAGTCCGATGAAAACATCAAATTTTCAGAACCAAAACATTTATCTAGATTTTATTCTACATATCCAACTTAGACACTGGTGCACTTATTAAGCATTTGTTGCTGCATAGAAGGGCATAATAAGTCAATTAATAGAAACCATTACTACTGAAGTCTATGGTGTCAGAATTTTGGTGTGCTTGCCGAAATTATTTTGGCATGTTTTGATGTCAAATATCTCCAAACTTAGCCATTTAAAATTAAAGTTACTTCAAACTAAAGTAAAGTAGATTATAATGATTAGCATAATATATTTATCTCAGAAAATACAAAAACTCAAAAGCATCGGACTATGCAACTTTAAGCATGCGGAAATTTCAATCGCAGAAAATTGGTCTTCCTCATTCCAGTGCTCCTTGCCCTATCGTGGTAATGCCGAGCGCCTGGCTAGGAAGTGACATGTAGTGATCAATACTTAATTTAAGTCATCGGTTTCACTTAACCAGACTTTGAATCAGTGCCTTCGAATTCAACAACCTACCAAAATGGGAGACGGTGGCTCAACTCATTTAGCAATCCCCGGTCTGGCGCACTGAAATCCCGTTAAAAGAGCGCTCAATAGACACACAACCAATCTGAGCGATAATAGGAGAAAAATAAATACGCAAAGCCTTATCCGTGAGACTGAAGTTTGAAAGTGCCCAATTGTGGTGGTTTGAGGCGAGGAATCAGGCGAGCGTGACCGAACCTGCGCCGAGTCAGTGGCGCGTATCGGTTGTTGGTCTTGCATCAGTAATGAATTATTTTTGGACTATGCAATATGTTGGTGGTTTTGTTATTTATATCCACATAATGAAGGATATACAGTGCATATCTATATTATGTATATGTGATGCATAGAGTATTATGCGAGTATAAAGATACAAAAGAGAATATTACTTATTATTATGATTTTTGTTACACAGCACTACTGGTGGCGCCATCTCAGCGCACCAGTCCTCAACCAGTTGTTGACCAGTGACAGTCACACCAGGGGATATTTTCTATTTCTTAATTTGTAGGCAGTGCTTATGTTATTATATATATATAGATATATATGAAGTGGGCGAGACTACTCGACCGATGGAAATGCAGGGTGGGCTGATTAGCTCGCATTCTGAAATGCGGGCTACTCACCAGGCTCGCATTTGCCACCATTTGCGGGGCCGGGTTCCCTGCTGTAACGCGATGCTAGGAGACGTCGATTGCGACTCTCCTAGCAATGGTGGAAGGTCAAGCGCTCGGGCTCCGACCCATCGGACGTGTTTATGCACGCTCTGATGTTTTAGACGAGATTTAGGCTTTTATTGTCGAAATTCCAAACTTATTTAACTTAACTAATACGGGACGGGATAGACTTATTGTATTTAATGGGTATTCAGTGAAATCAATCTATGAAAGAACATTTATTGTTCTAGTTAGGGTAAGAATAAACCCGTGAGCTCTTGGAAAGGTGAATTGGAACGTTCCTTGCATTCGTTACTATTCTCCAGTCTTCTTGTAGATTAACCGCTATAGATAACCTGATATTTGATTGCTTTATATGTAATTAAAGGCCATATACCTAATAGTAATAGGCCTTATGCAGCCCATTAACCCATCTCTGGGGAGATAATAACAGACATATTGAGAGAATTTTAACTTAGGCTGATTATCAGTGACAGCAGCAGAGACAGAGGACGCGTCTGCTTAGTTCTGGATTAATTTTGGATTAATTCAAACATAATAATACACACCGAACGGCGGGGAGGACAGTTGAAATAACAAGTAATTGCTTTGGTAAGATAAATGCGAGGAGGGACCAAGAACCGTATTTATATGATACTCTGGCTGTCCGCCCTTAGCCCGGGAATGACAATGACTGCGACGGTCTGCCTGCAGATGGGACGAGAGGCGGCGGCGGCCCACGTCAGGCCCCCGGAAATTCACATGGAGATAATTACATAAATTAACACGTAGGCTCACCTTAAGCAGGGGTGAAATAGCCTGATGGTTAAATATATATATATAGATACATATATACATGTTTACAGCTGACAATGTTGACTCGATAAAAGAAACACATTAATATGTAGTTATTCTCTCCTTGTGAAAGAAATGTCTAAGGAAACGGGATGGGAACCCCCTCCCCCCCTCCCACACACACATACATGTACGCAAAGGGAAAACAGTGTGTTATTTGATGGTGGCGACATCTACTGGCAGTGGCGAACACGATTAGTGTGACAGCTATTCGGCAGGTGGTCGTAATTCTCAGAATGGTAGATGTCCGGTAGTGGTCTGGGTCGTGCGGTGGGGGGGGGGGGGGGGGGGAGGACGGGTATATGGGGGATGTTGGTTGTTTTACGTCCTGACAACATCTGAAGTCATATCAGGATTGGTACCGACTTCTGACAGTGTGCACTCATGGTGACTTTATAGTGTTGCCACACTGGGAAATCAGGTCACCGGCACCATGACCTGATATCCCACTCAGTCACATTATCCTGACACTGAGCCAACTAGTCCTCATCATATCCTATTAATGCCAAGCACCAGGTTAGGAAGCAAAAATTATCAATTTAATAAGTCATTGGTTTGACTCGACCAGGAATTGAACTCCCGATCGCATGCGAGGCCAGCGCTCTACCGATTCATCCACCACGCCCAGTGTGGGGGGTGACGGAGGTGGGGGTGGGGTTGGGTGGGGGTTGGTGGGGGGTGGGCGGGCGGTGTATCAAATGGCGCATCTGGGTTTTACATGTAAACAAGTTGAATTTGGATGAAAAACACTGAGCTTTATTTGATATTTTTAATGTTTTTAGTAGTTGAGCATCTCAAAAGCAGGATGCTGATAAATAGAAGTTGGCTTGTATCCAGTACTTCAACAAATATTATTTATATTCATCATCATCATCACTATCATCAATCCCTTAAATGTGAGGGTCATTGGGCCACCATAGATTACTTTGTAACCAGTTTTCTCCGTTTTCCGCTGTTCACCACTGCCCTCTGGACCTTGCCTAACTCCAGGCCCCTCTATTCCCTCATATTCTATTCTCACCTTGTGGAATGAGGTAGAACAATTTTCCGTGATTGAAAATTACCCTGCTTAATCAACTAATGCGCAAAAACCAAAAAAACAACAGCAACAAAATATGCATAAACATAGTAGAAATAGCTGAACCTTAACTCCAGATGGGGGATGATGTGGACTTCCGGTTCAACGAATGATGACCAGAAGTGAGTTGCGATGTATCTGAGAGCGGCGTCTCTTCGCATAATGTCAGCCAGCAATGCTACCACATGGTAAAGAGGGGGAAACTCCAGAAGCTACCCATCTGATGAGGTTTGCAGGTGGGTCTCACATATTAATTCATTGATTTCTTTTGCCCAAGTCAAAAAATGTTGTGGGAAGCCAATCCTGCACTGCTGGCTCTAGAAGAGACAATACAAGATGGCCGACTGGGAAAAGCACTCGGTTCCGGTGAGGAGGTTTGCATGGCTGAGTTTCAAAGTCCGATATAATATCAAATTTTCAAAACAAAAACACTTACCTAGATTTGATTCTATGCATCAAACTTTTCATGACGATTTATACTGCCTATCATGGATAAGTCTGAATAGACTTGTTTTCACCATTACACAGTTTGTCGATAGAAAGCCCGGACCTTCACTTTTACCGACCCAAGGGATTTTTAACCTCCCACACCACATAGACATGGTATGAGAGCAACTGGCCTAAGGTCATATCAGGACGGGTACCGTCTTGTGACAGTACAAACTCATGGTGACTTTATAGTGCTGCCCCACTGGGATACAAGGCTGCCAGTACCATGACCTGATATCCCACTCAGTCATATTATCCTGACACTGAGGCAACCAGTCCTTGGCCTGTCCTAATAATGCCGACCGCCAGGCTAGGAAGCAACACGTATCAATGTTTAAGTCATCGGTTTGACTCGACCAGGATTCGAACCCACAAACTCATGAGTTCGGATCTCCCGATCTCCCAAAACAGGAGATGGACGATCAACTCATTCGCCCATCCCGTTTGGTATTAAAATATTGATCTACAGAAAACTGTCACAAACTCAAAGATATCAAACTATGTGAATTTAACAAATGTGGTACCTTTTGGTAAAGTATTTATTCATCTGAACATGACATTTGTCAGCGCCGGGGCACTGGTCTTCCGGCCATCTTATTATTAGAATAAGTTTGATCTGTGCTGTATTAGTTACAGCACCGATCCTGTAGAATTAAGGGAGTGGCTCATGCTGTATAATGTACAGCAACAGTCCCTGTAGTTCATGCAAAAATGAGGAGCAGCACCGAGTAGAAGGTGTATACTCGGGGCAACTCAAATAATCGTTGTGGGTTACATTTTTTTTCTTATAAAACAAGTTAAGTTCAGAGTTGACAAGACATTTTGTCTGTCTTATATAATGTTCGATGTGTTTAAACAGTTTGATAGTTGTGTAGGATGTTCGGTGTGTTGATGGTTTGTTCATGATGGTTAAGGGTGGTGGCAGGGGAGGGGGGCCCATTGGGGTGGGTGGTACGGGGGAAAAACCCACCGGAGAGCAAGCGAGGATCCGGGGTGGCAGCAGCTGAGGGCTTTGCTAGTAATTACTGCAGTAGTCATTTAAGGGCCTGAATAACCAGGTGGGCTCTATATGCGTTTTTGAAGGCAAGTATTGTTTGCGTTTCTCTGACTCTGATAGGGAGGTCATTCCACATGACACTACCTTTGTAGATTGGTGCTCCGATATATTTATTTGTTGAAGGGTGTGGTACATTGAGCAGAGTGGAGGCTCCTTTTCTTGTTATTCTATTTGTGCGGTCAATGAATTTTTCGTCTTTTGCGCGTTTGTGCATTAGTGCCATCAGGTGTAGGTCCCTTCGTTCTGAGAGAGTATCCAATTTTGCTTTCTTGTGCAGTTCAGCCACACTGAGTGTCTTGCCTTGGTAAACGGTTCTCAGTGCTCGGTTCTGAATTCTTTGCAGTTAGATCTTTTGTTGTTTTGTTAAGAGCTCATATATGATGTCATTGTAATCTATAACAGGCAATATTGTAGTCTTGTACAGGAGTAGTGCAGTGTTTTCACTTATGAATTTCCTTAATTTCCTAAAAGTTGTCAGTTTTAGTGCCAGCGTTTGATTCAGTCTCGCCATTTGTCGATTCCCATTTAGAGTGGAGTCAAGAGTTGTACCCAGGTATTTGTAGGAGTCCACTTCACGAAGTAAGGTTCCACCCATATGTAGTTGGATTTGAGGGGCTCTTGATTTTCTCATTTTCGTCCCATAGATCACATACTCTGTCTTGGCACTATTTACTGTTAGTTTATTTTCATAGCACCATGCATTCACCTTATCTAACACCATGTCTGTCTGGGCTGCCGCTGCCATAATATCTCTATTGTGTACTGTGAGTGCTGCATCGTCAGCAAATAATGTAAATGTTGCTCTATCAGATACTAGTGGTAGGTCATTAATAAAGATTAGGAATAGCAGGGGTCCTAGGGTGGAGCCATGTGGCACACCGGTCTTGACCCTACGGGTGGTGGACTCATTGTTGTTTAGTTTTGTGCACTGCATCCTGTTCTTGAGGTAATTTGTGAAGAACTGATGTGCTTTGTTGCCTAATCCAGCTCTTACTACTTTCTGCATCAGGATCTTGTGGTCAATTGTATCAAATGCCTTCTTGAAATCAAGGAAGACAGTGATTGTTAGTTCGCCTTTATCCATGTTGCCCAAAAGTTCATCCAGTAGAGATGCCAGAGCCCCTGTTGTGGATTTGTTTTTCCTAAATCCGTTTTGCTGGTAGGTCAGATAGTTGGATGATTCAAGGAATGCTTTAACTTGGTCATGTATAATCTGTTCAAAATTTTTTTCTGGAAGTGGGAGGATTGAAATTGGTCGCAGTTCACTGCAGTATCTTGGATTATTGGTCTTGGGGATTGGGGTGACTGTAGCTACTTTCCATGCATCGGGGAAGATGCCTGTTTTAATTATTAAGTTGTACATATGTGTGAATTCCCTAATTAGTGTTGTTATTGCCATCTTTATCAAGGCAGTACTGATGTCTTTTATACCAGACGATTTATAGGATGATATTTGATTTGTTCTGTCTATGATTTCATCACATGATGTTTCTTGGAGATCATAGTTGTGGTTATTTAGTTTGGCTTGGTAACATTTTTGTTGGGCTGTTCCTTGGTTAAATTTACTGGCTAGCCTTTCTCCTATCTCGATGAAATAATTATTGATTTCTTCAGGAAGTAGGTTATCCGGTATTACTTTGCCAGATTCTTCATTTGAAAGGCTACTAATTTTGGTCTGGCTTTCTGGTTCAATCTGTTTGAGTACATGCCAGCATTTTTTGGCATTGTTTCGATGTTTGTATAGTTGGTCTTGGAGGAATCTTGCTTTGGCCTTTCTGACTTCATTTCTTGTTTTCCTGGTCATGCATTTGGCTATGAACTCATCACCAGGGTCTTTTGATATTTCAAATTTGTGTCTGAAGTAGTCTCTGTCTTGTTGTAGTTCTGTTAGTTCTTCATTAGGGTACCCAGCTGTGTTAGTTCTAATAGTGAGCTCTACTAGGGGACAATGCATGTCAGCCGCTTTTGTTATTGTTGTGTTAAGCATTTCCCAGCATTTGTTTGGGTCTTGTTCCACTAGGAGCTCTCTTTGGTTGAATTCCTGCAGTGACCCGCCAACCCCCATGTGTGTAAATATTGGTGACTGTTGTATTGACATATTTATTTGTTTATCTTAGTGAGTGTTGAGTGTTGATCTGGGCTGAGAATTTGTATCTTTACTTTTTAGATTATATTTATGCTCTTGTATCTCCTATTGTGTGCATACTTGGTGTGTTTTGTGTGTGTGCATGGTGCTCTCATGCAGTAATGTCCATAGTCCTATGCACTCAAAGCTGTTTTCTATACATGGTAATACTGTAGCAGGTAGTAAAAGGAAATTTAAATCCCACTTCTGATCACTAGTTTAGTATACTTCCATATAACCCAACCCCTACCCCCACAAGCCGCATAACCATCCCGACATGCAACAACGCGTCGATGGCAATGCTGCTTTTACCCAGGACATGCAGCCAGCACCAACCACTGACAATTGGCATGATCCATAACACTGAGAAAGATTGACAATATGACGACACCCATAAGTTAGAAGTAGGCCAGTTTCTCTGCTGATAGTACACTGTGGGCCTTATACATCTTTGGTCTTTTGTTGTGAACATAGTTTGTCCTGAGAGGGCTCGGTTCAACCAAGCTCTATTGTTTCCCTTTGTGAGATGAGGAGATGGTGTTGACTCAGTGCAATTGTTGGTGTGCTGCTTGCCGGGGGCCGACAGCATCCTCTGGTTCTGATCATGGTGGCACTTGGTATCCTCGTCACCAGCTGTGGCACCACGCTGGCGAGTGAGGCATCCTCTGGTACTGGTCATGGTGGCACGTGGCACTTGTCATCCTCGGCGCGGTTGTGGTGTCACGCTGGCAAGTGAGGCAGGGGGGTCCGGGTGAACACTGCTCAAAGACAATCACAAGGAGAGACACCGGCAGTTCTTTATGATACAGGGGGGGGGGTCTTCACATTTGACATAGTTCTGAAGTATGGTTCAGTAAATCATTCCCCACATTTTCAGTTAAGTAAGGTTTCAGGCCAATCTACCACTAGTACCAGGCCTGTCAAATCATTATTAGTATTACTTTTGTGTTTTCTATCAGTACTATCTTAGGTCAAAGGCAGTTGCTATTTATAGGAGTGGAATTAGCTGAGAAATCAATCGAAGGATACACTGTGTGTCCATAGGTTCTCCAAACAAAGGAATGCTCTCAGGACACTACCTCCCTTCGAACATTGTGCGCTGTGAGTGGGTGCATCAGAGCAATAAACAAACCACTCACAGTGTAGTAGAGGTCCCCACTCCTAGCTTGTATCCATTACAGCTCACTTCGGGTAGGACAAATTTGATAATTTGAAGTTTGAAAAGCTTTGGAACGATCGTAAAGACATGATTTTGCCAAATATCTTTCGCACACAAATTAATATGACATAGAAATATTTGTTTCTCTCTACAAATCTGTGTGGATAGTCAACCACCATTTAGCACTCACTCTCATCTGCTTATGCATTTGCTGAGGATAAACTGCTTTGTTTCTTACACGGTGTCCCATAATCCCAACAGGACACATTCATTTGAAGCAGATGTCCTTGTGTTTTCAGTGTAACCGTTTCTGTGCTGTTTTGTGTCAATCATTACAATGGACAAAAAATGAAGTGTTATCACCCCCCACACCTGCAATCAGTATTATAAGAGCCCTCAACTGTACCATTTGCAAATTAACTTAGTGAAAGGATAAATTCAGTTTGTAGTACCCAGAATCAGATGTGTTTAGTCATACTTAACTCCTCTTCCTTCATTTCGTCAGTTGCTATTTTGGCCGGTGTTCACCACCATCCTGGCAACAGCCGCGTTGAATCGTGCTAGGTTTGTGTTTGATTTGCTGGCTGGAATTGAGATGGGGGGGAAAACCTGGCAGTACCTTGCTTATGAGTGTGGAAGGGGAGGGGCAATGATCCGTGTTCATGCTTTGTCTGGTATATTGTATTTGATTTCAAGGTAATGCATGGTGGGAAATCTTGCTGCTACCATGACTGAGTATCAATATTGTATGCTTTAATGTGAGTTGAATCAGTAGGGGGGATATAGAGTAGGTTCTAGCATGAAATTTAGTTTGAACACAGGGTAACTTCTTCAAAATGTATTCTTAGGCAGTATACTAGGCTGTTAAATGTAAGATGCAGTTAAAATATATTTGACCACTGTGATGTTACTTGGTGAGTTTGTTAGTTAGCAAGGTTCTGTGGGTGTATGGTCTTGATGGTCTTGATTATTTGGGTGACCCAGTACCGTCTTGTTTCGGGGTGGGCATGGCACCCATCACTCAGTCGTCCATAGTAATGGTGATATGACCTATTGAAGTATGCGTGCACTCTACTTGCTGCCCAGGTTGTTGGTATCTTATTTTCCTTGTTTAGTGCCACTAATTGGCGATTGATGGTTAATATTGATTTGTTGAGAAGGTCTTGACTAGTGTCTGTCTTCTTGGATGTTGCACAATATGTTAGGTATTGGTCAGTAGACATTTTACTACGGCTTCTGTTGTTGTAGTCTGCCAGATCAAGCCCTGTGAGGGTGGCAAAGGATATTTTAGTCATTATTGCGCCATTGATGACTTCTATCGCTTCTCTGGCTGCACTCAGGACTCTATTGACTATGTCTTGTTCATTATTGGATCTTAGTTTTGTTATTTTGGTTATTGGGTCCCTTTCAGTGACATCACAGATACCGGCTAACACTACTATGAAATCAGGTTTCCTAGTTTGTATGATGTTTACTGATTTGCGAACTGCACCCAGTATACCTGTGCCCCTGTGTGTGCGCACCATGGTTTCACCTATGTTGCAGGTATTTGCCAGGATGCCTTGTAGGCCAGACCCACGGGAGTCCGCAATGATCAGAGTTAACATTGTTGCTGGTTTCGGTTCTAGGTGTGACAGTTAAGTGTGTTCTTGGCTTGTTTTGTGTTGGGTTTGGCTATCCAAGGTCGATCCGAAATAGGGAAGGACCTTTAGATAGTCAATGGTTTTAGCTCCAAGTGTGGCAGTTAATTGTATTCTTGGCTTGTAGATGTTTGAGCCTGTTTAGTGTTGTGGTTGGCTATCCAAGGTCGATCCGAAATAGGGAAGGACTACGAGGTAGCTGTTAGGCATGCAGTGGTGTCTGATGTGTGCCTGATGGATTGTGTGTACCCCTGTGTCCTGTGGATCGCCACTATTGCTTAAGGACTGGGCTGTTGCCGTTGATTTGGAGAAGTTAGAATTTGTTTGTGTCTGTATGTGTGTTTCGTGCAGTATGTTACCCAGATACTTTCCCAAAGTGGGAAGGACATGTGGGCAGTTGGTTATATATATTGTGCATCAATCCTGGACCAATCTTGTTTGGATGTAATTTTACCTAGTTTAATTTTATACCCCCTGCAGACCTGTCCTGTGTGTGTCCACGCACTCTAATACTCTGTGGAAACTGCACTGCAATCTGGTTGTTTACCGCACTAGTCTCTACCTGTCCTGTACCTGGTGAGTGCTTGTACCGCTGACTGAAGGAGGGGAGAGGGTGGTGCTCCGGGCTGCAATTGTGAAAAGTAGGGTATGGGTATGCTGATGTTAGTGAGGCCGCTGGCCAGCTTATTGTGTGCGGGCTTGTGTATGTAGGTTGGTGTGTAGGTGGAATGCACCCATGTGTGCCCCTCCCCCTACCATCCTGTCAAGACCAGATGACAAAGCACCAGGTGAGTTGTTAGTCTTTGGATTGCACCATGTAACCAGGATGTCAGGATGTGGTTCCGCTGAGCAGTAGCCCTACCCTAGTGGAGCCATTGTAGTGCAGGTGGGTCAATGGATTAGTTGAGTTTGCTAAAAATTATCTCCCCTAGCTTGTACCATTTAAAGCTGTACAGTCTGACCAAAAAGATAATTACAATAAAATAAAACTAGTATTGAGCCATTAGGGTCACGGAAAGAAAGTCTAAATTAGTTTATGCAGTAACATATCCGATATCCCAGTGCCAACCATTTAGTTCAAATTCCTGGGTCCAACCCATATCAGTGTTCGAGCATGATTAACTAACTTTAGTGTCCCATCTCAGCATCTATGTCGTCATCACCTCACTTAGAGTCGAATCCACTGTGGCAACAGGAGACTTTCTCCCATAAATTTAAAAGGGGGGGGGGTGGCTGAAAAGGCCTGGCACCAGGCACATAGAGGGTATCCACTAGTGCATCTGTATATTTGCTGTTCAGTCCTGATTTTTTGCTTCCCTGAGGCTGTTTCTCTTGGACACCAGCACCTGGCCTAGTTTGTTCAAGCCACTATAGGCCCTATCGCTTAGTGCTTTGCTATGGAGTGTTGCACCTATCCCATAGTAGGCATTGTTGGTGGCTTCATTTAGCTTCAGGTTCCCTGTGGCCACAAGCATATCTGCCAGGTCAGGGTTCTGGTCAAATTTCTTGTTTATGATTGATGTCAGCAGTGCCTCTGTTCCATGTCGCCATTCAGCAGTCTCTGGGATCTGGTCCGCGATACGTTTCGCTTCCAGTGGGGTCTGCGCGGTCATTACCTGATTTAGTTTGGTGGTGTCCTTTGCCAGGCGACATTTTGTTGCCTGAAGGAAGTGCTCAGCAGTCTGGTATATTTCGTTTTCATCGCTGATTGGAGAGGGGTAGAAATTAGACAGGAATGAATGCTCTGAGTGGAAATAGAGCTCTCCCAGAACCTCCACTGTCTTAGCCTTGGCCAGGGAGTACTTTTCGGGTAGAGTGTCGTTGTGCCTGAATTTCTGTCCATCTATGACTATCCCATCACCATGTATTCTAACGTCTGAGCCCATAGTTCTGGCCAGGGTTGCCACCGACCTGAACTCGTCTCTCTTTTTGCGGGTACCAAGCGTTACATCGTCATTGAGATAGATTCCTGGGAATCTGTCGGATTTGCTCAACTTCGTCCGTGCGTAGAAGACCGCATTCCTGGCATGGACTGATCGAAAGGTCACCATGATGGTTCTGGGTTTTGTCATTGCCTGTGGGTGTTTCTGTCTGGCTCCATGCTGGGGATCAGGTCGTCCAAGTGCCTTTCTACCAATTCTGCTTATAGCTTCTATATCCGATCCTGTGACTCTCTCCACACCTAGATATTCGGTCAGTCCAGTCATATATACCATCAGGTTCTCTGATTCGTCCTCGGTTTTCCCATCCAGTCTGAGATTGTATATTTTTGACCTATTTTCAAGGTCATTTATCCTCTCGGCTAGTTGGCGGTTTGCCTGCTGTGTTTGCATCAAGTCGTGCTTGCAGATACGTAGGGACTTTCTGTCTGCCTCTCTCTCCATGCGACTATCATTGAGCATGCCTGACAACCTAGCCACCTCTCCTGCCGTTTCTTTTGTGGTAGTCCTAACCTCACCAATATTAGCATTCATGCTTTTTTCCATTTGATCAAACCGTGCCAGAATCTGAGAGAGTGCTGATTCATCAATTGCCTCATGGTTTTTGGATGGTGACCTATGGGGGGGCCCTGACATAGGAGATACGGGTGCGGCAGCCATGGATGTCCCGGCCGTGGTCTTGGCACGTGTCCTTGTTTTATCAGTCGTGTTTTTTTGTGACATTGCAGTACTATTATAAATTTGGGTCAGGCTAGCTCTATCCCTTATTAATATGTAGTGTTAATTTTCCTTGTGCCACACAGACTTGCAGTCCAACTTTGAACTAGCTAGTTATCCGTTCAAAATAACTGTATTCTGAGACAACACTTTAAACCCTTTAATTTGACATATAAATGGACTTTGCTGACCTAATAGAAGACCAAAGAACAAATCCACTCACTCCTTTGATCTAGTTCTGTTATTTAGAATCGGACATCCCATAGAGTTTGCCTGTACGCGCAGTGGAAAACGTCTATTTCATTCAAAATTAATAGAATTCCAGAACCCTAACCTTAAAAATTTAATATAATCTATTCATTGAATATGTTTTCCATATGTGCACCAAGCGATTTGTCTTTAGGGGGTGTGGTTTTAGAGATATTTCACTTTTTCTGTATGAAGATTGCTCACGACCACCGACAATGCCTTGAGTTTGCCGGTACGCGCAATACAAAACGTCTATTTCATTCAAAGTTAATAGAAATCCAGAACCCTAACCTTATAAATTTAATATAATCTATTCATTAAATATGTTTTCTATATGTGTACCAAGCGATTTGTTTTTTAGGGGGGTGTGGTTTCAGAGATATTTCACTTTTTCTGTATGAAGACTGCTCACGACCATTGACAATGCCTTGAGTTTGCTGGTACGCGCAGTACAAAACGTCTATTTCATTCAAAATTAATAGAAATCCAGGACCCTAACCTTATAAATTTAATATAATCTATTCATTGAATATGTTTTCTATCTGTGTACCAAGCGATTTGTTTTTAGGGGGGGTGTGGTTTTAGAGATATTTCACTTTTTCTGTATGAAGATTGCTCACGACCATTGTCAATGCCTTGAGTTTGCCGGTATGCGCAGTACAAAATGTCTATTTCATTCAAAATTAATAGAAATCCAGAACCCTAACCCTATAAATTTAATATAATCTATTCATTGGATATGTTTTCTATATGTGTACCAAGCGACTTGTTTTTAGGGGGGGTGGTTTTAGAGATTTTTAACTTTTTCCGCAGTGTGTTATTATTGTGGTTACTATCGCCGCAATGGCCGCACCTCTGCCCAGTGTGACGTCGGCGCACACCCCACACTGATTAATGCGTCAATCATAAATGTAGGTCGATCAGCTAATATTTCAAGACACAACAAACAGTATAAATTTAAACTCCTTCAACATATGTTGCTGAGACAAACTCAAATCTGTTGTAATTTTGAAAATATCTTAATAGGGGAGAAAGTTATGGCATTTCCAATGACATTAGTGTCAGTGACACTGTCCGGGCGATATTATGGCCCGCACCGAATCGGCGGTGTTATTGCAAATGTTAAATAAAACATAAGCACAAGTCTATTCGCTCCTACGATCTGGTCCTGTTATTTAGATCATGAATATTCCGTTGGGAGTAGGAATAATGTTATTTAGAAGTTTAACTTATTCAAAAGTGAAATTGGTATAAAATTCTGCCCGTTACACGCTGACACTGTCCGAGCGATATTAAGGCCACCGCCGAATCCGCAGCGTTATTCACCACGTGCGAATTTAAATAAAACAAATGGCCCAAATCTATACCCTCCTATGATCTAGTTCTGATATTTAGAATCATGGATTTTCAGTCGGGAGTTGAATTAATGTTATTTAGGAGTATAACTTACCCAGTAAGTAAGAGTATAGTTCCCAGTAAGTGAGATTCGGCCAAACTAAACCCAAATTCACCGACACTGCCACTGTCACATGCTGCTTGTTCCACAAGCCAACCACAACAGTCTTATCATCTATCAAATAACTGTGTTACATTCAAATTACTGAAACAGTATGTCTACCACTGATTGGTGTGCCTTGTTTGGTCCTTTGGTCATTTTAGATGAGAGCTTGTGCCGTGGGAGATGTTAATTTGCCGTGTTTTTGTTCTCAGCCGACAGCGTACGCGTGTTCACGCGTCCGCCATCTTATCTTGTCGCTAACCTTGCCTGGTGTTGGGCATTGTTAGCCTTTACTATTAGTACTACCATACTGTATTCAGTATTTGTGGTCCTTGGAGATGGCTGAGGGGCTTGTCGTGTAGGTAGATCTGTTTCTAAGCAGGAGTCCTTGTTGCCACCCCAATTTCAAGTCCTGTGTTGCTGCCTTCCACTCTCCCCATATTTCTGCCGATTGTGCTTTAATAAACTGTAATGGTGGGTCTTTAGCATAAGGCAGACTGTACAACTCATTTAAGTAAATCATTCTCTCATTTCCTTCTTTACAGAATATAGTAATAATAGGATTAAGTCCATTAGGGAAACAATCAGGTCCCCTCCTGTGAGAAATTTAGGTACCATACTTGAATATTTGTAAATGTAAGGTTGGGACTTAGGACTTAGGTCATTCTCTGAAAGTGGACACTAAAGTGTGACATGGAAAACAAAAGGGAAAACCGTACTAATAATAGCCTAGAAAACATTTCAAATAATAGTAGAATTCATGTTTGTATGAAGGTTTCTATGTTGTCCATCTGTCAGAGTCGAGAACCTATTTCACCTTTTCATTTTGATCAACAGAGCAATACGTTAATATCACTTGTGTAACATGGAAATCGAAAACACATCCTGAACACCACTTTAGCATACAGAACAAAGCCAAATAACATTTTATTGATTACAGTTAAGCATACAAGGTTATGTCTTACAAGACAAAACTTGAAAAAAAAATGTTGGTAAATACATGGTTTTGATGTGTAAATTTCCACATTTTCTCTTTAGCGCACAATTATTCAAGCATGCTTTTGATACATTTTGAGGGATAGATTAAATATATGTAGTTGTGCTACACAGAGGATGCAATAATTATTTAACATGCTATCAATAAAAGAAATAATTAATTATCAGAAACCAAATATATGGTGGCCAGTTTTAGAGAATAACCCATTTCCAAGTGGACCAGGGCAGTGTGCCACATTGATCCCGCAAGGTAGGTAATGCGCTGTAAACACTGCACCGCTCTCCTACTGCACTACCTCCCACCTATATCCCCACCCCACCTCCTACCTACCTCCACCCCCACTCAACTGCCACGCCTCCTACAGACAACTCCCACCACCTCAGCCCCCTTCCCACCCCACCATCGGTGGTAGCATTGACATCAGGGATTGGTTATCTATTTGCTAATAGACTACAGTTTCGCCACCAGTAGTCAGATAACCAACCCTCCACACTCAGGAGAGGTATATGAGCCTGTCTCAAAAGGTGATAACTCTTCTTTTTTTTGTCCATTGTAACGATTGACACAAAACAGCACAGAAACGGTTACACTGAAAACACAAGGACATTTGCTCCAAATCAATATATATTCTATTGGGATTATGAAATACCATGTAAAAAACCAATTCAGTTTATCCTGAGCAAATGCATAAGCAGATAGTATGTTGATCATTACAATGGACAAAGTTTTGTCCCATATTGCTTAGCACCTTTTGAGACAGTCTCATATAGGTGTATTTCACATGACGTCAGGATAGGTAATTAGGTCAGTGCGCATGCAGCTTGGCTGCATGACAACATACAGTCACACTGCAAGCGCAATGGCTATGAGCAATCTTCATACAGAAAAAAGTGAAATATTTCTAAAACTCATCATCATCATGCTGTCGGTCGCGATGCGACAAAGACTGCTTTCATTACTTGACTGCCGCTCTCCATTTAGCTCTCTCATTTCATTAAAGCTGCCTGCAAAAGTGTTGAAGTGCTGCTGGCTTTTGCAAGTTACCAGCGGCACTCTCTCAGGGAGAAATAGAGGTTTCACACCGGCAAGAGCATGTCAAGACAGGCGCAAAACTATTTGTCCCTGCAGTGGCTGGTCGGGAGATGTTGGGAGTTCCATACATCAACCGCCCTTAATGCTGCCACAGTGACATGGTTTTCTGTTTAGGGTTTGCTCCCTTAGCCTTCGGTTCTGTCAAGAACCTGTACCACAAGGCAGTGGTTTACACCTCTGCAGGGCAGGGGCGTCAAACTCCCTGAGGTATTGCTATACCTGCAATATCTGCAATACCTGCATACCACTCTAAAACTACATGACCTAGAAACAAACCACTTGGCACAGATACAGAAAACATATTCAACGAACAGATTATATTAAATTTAAATGGTTAGGCTTCTGCATTTCTATTAATTTGGAATAAAATTTACTTTTAGACTGCACGTATCGGCAAACTCAATGCATTGTCAATGGACGTGAGTAATCTTCATACAGAAAAAGTGAAATATCTCTAAAACTACACCACATAGAAACAAACCTCTTGGGACACATACAGAAAACATATTCAACGAACATATTATATTAAATTTATAAAGTTAGAGTTCTGCTTTTCTATTCATTTTGAATAAAATTGATGTTTTGCACTGTGCGTATCGGCAAAGTCAATGGCAGTGTGCCTTCATTCTGCAGCCAAGGCGCACACGCATATACAATGTATATAAACATTGAAAGAGGTCTACAAGAGTCCATGAAACATGCCTCGGCAGTCAGTTCATGACTGGCGTCTGACCGCTTGGCCGAATAAAAGTCAATACTGACACTCTGGTGTTTGTGTATGGAGAACCAAGCATGTCACATGCTAATCATGGTGCATATATATTATACTTAATGTCCAACAACCTAAGTAAACCGGAAGTGTCCTTCCATAAGGCGTTACTTGATGTTCTCTGATGACTAAGCACTAATGCCGGTTGTGGTGGGAAATTAAAACAAACAGCTAAAAATAACCCCATGCCAGTATGGAAATCAATATGATTGCGATCAAATGATGATGGAACAAATGATTGCTGGGAAAATCAATGCTTTCAGATCAATTGAAAGCTCTGACAGCAATAATACAGTTTTGAATAACAATTATTTTCCCCTAAGTATCTGATGTTTGTGTCAGGTTGGTATGGGTGTGAATGTACAGCTTGTTGTTTGATGTTGGAGGTGTTGTTTGACGTTAGAGGTGTTGCACCAAGTAGGAACCCACGGTCCTGAGATGACCTTAGATGTTGCTAGGACGTAAAACAACAACTACAAAAACATATAGAAACAATATGCCGCAAGAGAGCGAGAACCCGCACTTCTGCCAGTGTACAAACCATTAACCGGTCTAGGCTTCCTCATGTAATCAGCCTACCCATATTGACGATTTGTTTGTAATCCATTTCACGGAAGGCTTCTGTGTAAGTGGAAGTTATTAACGATTTGTTAGTAATCCACTTCGCGGAAGGCCTCTGAGCAAGTGGAAATTATTAACGATTTGTTATGTAATCCATTTCACCGAATGCCTCTGTGCAAGTGGAAGTTATTAACGATTTGTTAGTAATCCATTTCACGGAAGGCCTCTGAGCAAGTGGAAATTATTAACGAATTGTTAAGTAATCCATTTCGTGGAAGACCTCTGTGTAAGTGGAAATCATTGATGATTTGTTAGTTATCCATTTCGTCGAAGGCCTGTGTGTAAGTGGAAATTATTAACGTTTTGTTAGTGATCTATTTCGAGGAAGGCCTCTGTGCAAGTGGAAGTTCCCGATGATTTTTTAGTAATCCATTTCGCAGAAGGCCTGTGTGCAAGTGGAAATTATTAACATTTTGTTAGTATTTCATTTCGAGGAAGGCATCTGTGCAAGTGGAAGTTCTTGATCATTTGTTAGTAGTCCATTTTGCGGAAGGCCTATGTGCAAGTGGAAGTTCTCGATGATTTGTTAGTTATCCATTTCGGAAGGCCTCTGTGCAAGTGGAGGTTCACGGCTAATCCATTTCGAGGGAGATATGTGTTCAAGTTGAAGTTCTTGATGATTTGTTTGCAATCCATTTCGTAGAAGGCCTCTTGTGCATGTGGAAATTATAAATGATTTGTTAAGTAATCCATTTCACGGAATGCCTCTGTGCAAGTGGAAGTTATTAACGATTTGTTAGTAATCCATTTCGCAGAAGGCCTCTGAGCAAGTGGAAATTATTAACGATTTGTTAAGTGATCCATTTCACAGAATGCCTCTGTGCAAGTGGAAGTTATTAACGATTTGTTAGTAATCCATTTCGCGGAAGGCCTCTGAGCAAGTGGAAATTATTAACGATTTGTTAAATAATCCATTTCGCGGAAGGCCTGTGTGTAAGTTGGAGTTCTCGCGAGAATGCGAACAGAGTGCGAGAAGAAGGTGAAAAGGAAAGAAAAAGCGGAAAAATAAGAAAAGCAAAAATGTGGTGTTTACGCTTGACGTCCAACCGCCATCTTGATGTGGCATCGTCTCTCCTGCGGGGGGTTCTCATAGCGTTCCAGGGACTGCCAATCACAGGCCTGTGTTTTTGCACGATTTCTGGTGGGTGATGGGGGAGTTGTTGTGGGTGCAGGGGGAGCAGACTGTCAGTCACTAAATTGGAGAGCGTAATAAAAACGTCTTAGTTATGCTAACTTTGCACTGAATTGAATGCGTGGAATCTTAAGTGAAATAAGATGGCAGATATTATATACAGTTATGGCGTATTTTGTAGGCTGTGTCTGGCCTAGCTATAGTATTGTTTTACATCTAAGGTAATATCAGGACGGGTACCAATTTGTGACAGTGCACACTCATGGCGACTTCATAGTGCTGCCCCACTGGGAGACCAGGCCACCAGCACCATGACCTGATATCCCACTCAGTCACATTATCCTGACACTGAACCAACCAGTCCTTGCCCTATCCAAATAATGCCAAGCGCATGGCTGGGAAGCAACAACTAGCAATTTTTAAGTCATTGGTTTGACTCGACCAGGGTTCAAACCCACGATCCCACGGTCTACCAACACGGGAGACGGACGCTCTAACTCAATCGGCCATCCCATCTGGTCAGTTTCGCCATATGATATATATATATATATGTATGTATGTATTATATATATATATATCATCTAGTATAGATGAACAGCTGTTTTTCAAAACGTGATAAGCGCAAATCCAACAAATGAGGTTGCAATGCCAATACCAAGCTCGTAGTTTGTGCTTTGGAAAAGAGCTCTTCATATATATATATGGCGTTCTCTGTGGCGGAGTGGTTAGAGTGTCTGAATTTTTTCTAGGTCAGACTCCTAATCTGAGGGTCGGCAGTTCGATTCCCCATGCCCCCAGCTCTGCCAATTTGGATTTCCACCACTGTGTATAACTTACAGCATCATCAAAGGCCAGTTGCTCTCATACCATGTCTATGTGGTGTGGGAGGTTAAAAATCCCTTGGGTCGGTAAAAGTGTAGGCTCGGGCTTTCTATCGACCAGCAGTGGAGTGGGGAAGACCAGTCGTCTGTGAGTGGGATTTCCCCTGCTTGGGACAACTAATCTACCAACAAAAAAAGAGAGACAAATAAGTCTTCACACTTCCTGTCTACCGTTCGCTATATATATATAAAGAACTCTTTATATATATGAAGAGCTCTTTGGTTAACAAAAAATTGACGTTTGACTATGTAAGTTTAAATGATTCAAACTCTCCGGATGAAGTAAAATACAACAGCTACAGAGATTCTATGTAGTTCTTTAAATATAACCTTTTGATAAGGACTTGGAAAATATGCCGTAGCTAAGTCAATAATATGTAAAAGACTGATGCATACCCACGTCCCCCGCTCTGAAAATAAAATTGTAAAGTATTATCTACTATTTAATTGCAAAACTATCTGATAGTGGGATATTCAGGAAATATGTAAAGTAATATGTGGTGCCCCAATGATTCATTAGATATGTATATATATATATATATATATAATACATATATTATATATATATTATATATATAATACATAAATTATATATATCATTGCAGCATCGGTACACAGGACGAGGAGGCATGACGTTGGGATAACATGGCATTTATTCCAGGTGGCCCCCGGGGGCATTACATGATGTGAGCGAGCCGGAGGCTGCATGGAGCAAACTCAAGGGGTGATCGCGGTCAAATATGAGAGTGGGATGAGTGAGGCGAGACATATGAGCATAGGCGAAGAACATGTGTATATAGTGGTTATTAGCGGGTAGCATAAATAACCTATTGTAATATAATATGATGTGTAATTATAGTAATTGTTTAGTATAATTGTTATATTATATGAAAATTTTAATTATGTGAATTGCTGGTTAATTAATAGCAATGTATGGTATAATGATAATATATATATAATTTCTTATGATTAAGTGGCCAAGCCAAGTATTGTTCGTGGTAGAGTGTTATTTTTGCATCATGGCGTTTACCAAGGCAGAGTTGACTCTGGTCAAGTCGCGTGTGTCGATGTATACCTTATGGGCTTGTGAGGCCCAGCCACCAAATCGCTGGACCTCCAGTTCGGAGCTTCCGGATGCGAAGGCAACAGTAGCAGCCGCCCTTCGGATGGCATGGAGGGTGAAGGGCTGTTGCTGCGGGTGGGGTTGCTGGGCGTCGCGCCATGCCCTAGCAATGTAGGGGATGGACATGGTCTGTCCATCCGCCGGGAAGACCAGCAGGGGTTGTGTCGGGTACCGGGTGGGTGCTATGCCGATCATGCGATTGTATGCATTGACCGGGCAGAGTCGAGGGTCCAGGCTGGGCGCCAGCCGGATCGTCCGCGATCGGCCGTTGGCCTGCATGTTCTTGGCCCATTTCTGGTCGATGATGAGGTGGGCATCCTCGACCCACACGTCCTGTCTGGAAGCATGGCGCGTCGGGTCGTAGGTTGCTGCAGATCTTGGTGCCACCTCGGATTGTCGGGCTCCGGTGTAGAACATCACCAGTATGGCGAAGGCCACCACCTGCCCCTGTGGCGAGTGTGCGAGGTGGATGACCGCCGTCCTGATGATGCCCACTGGTGCGTGGGCCTGCTGCCTGGGCCTGTGGTCCTTGGACCTCTTGAGTGCATCGAGCGCCAGGGTGACGGTGATGTGGTCGAGGGGGGTCACCGGGGCCTCCTTGATCTTGAGGAAGAGCCTGACGTGTGACACCGAGTTCGCCACTGATGATGGGCACAAGTGGTCCGCGCGCTCTTCTATCCAGCACCTCAGCTGGAGCGGTGTCGGCTGGAGCATGTCGACGCATACTTGCGGCAGTGTGCCGTGTAGTCCCGGATCGTCGCGTTGTAGTTGGCCCAGGTCCCCGGTGCACTCGGCCGCCCTGTGGAGTCTGCTGTATTCGGCCCCTGTGGACAGAAAGAGGTTGCAATGGGCTGTAGTCAAGGAGGGCTGGTGGTTTGGGGGTAAGGCGTCTATGTTGGCAGATCTGGATAGCCAGGTCCCTGTGGCGTGGACTGATGTGGGCCCTGCTAAGGGCATCGGCGACTATGTTCTGTTCGCCTGGGATATGGTGGTATGTTGCGGACCGCCTGGAACATCCAGGCAGCCCTGGCTATGCTGAGGAGGCGGGGGTCCTGGCCCTTGCCGGTGGTTAGTACGTGGACTGGGCCATGTTGTCACAGTGTATGGCTATGTGACCTCCATGGTCCTCGGGGCGTGCGAGGGTGTGTAGGGCGACAAGGACATTTAGTGCCTCGATCTGTGTGATGCTGTCGTCCTTGTTGTGGTAGCCGTGGGTGAGCGGCATGGAGTAGGCCCATGTGTCGTCTGCTCCGCCTATGCCGCCCAGGCAGGCATCGACAACGATTTCCCTGCCCGGGTCGTTGGGGGGGTATGATTGCAGAGCCGTTCCATCCGCCGGTGAATGCGGGGAACCATGCGAGGTTGGCCCTCATGTCGTCGGTCATGGCTGTGCGTTGGCCGGTCATGCCCCTGAGCGCTTGGAGGAGGCGGCCTACAAACAGCCGAGCGGGGTGGATGCACTTGGATAGGTGGAGTAGCTTCCCCAGTAGCGACTGAAGTTGCTTCCTTGTGAGGTGAGTCCAGGCCGCGGCCGCGTGTACGAGGCTGATGGTGGCATCGACCTTGTCGAGCGGCATGGTCAGTGTCATGGTGGTGCCATCTATGCGTATGCCCAGCCATCGGACTGAACGCGCAGGGGGCTGGGTCTTGTCCCTGGCCTCTGGGAGGCCGAGCTCATCGAACAGCTGTCGCGCGATGGCGAAGTGGGCGTCGGCCATGCGCTTGTCCGGGGCGACGACGATGAGGTCGTCCAGGTACATGGTGGCTGCGATGCCACACCCCCTGAGGATGTAAGTGATGGCCTCGGCCACCCTCTGGATGTGGCAGCTGAATCCTCGGGCTCCAAATGGGACGGAGATGTCAAGGTAGAAGCGCCCCCTCCAGCGGGCGCCGAGTAAGGGCCAGTCGAGAGGGCAGGAGCGGAAGTTCTTGTATGCTCGACTGATGTCCATGGTGAACATAAAACTGCCGCGCCCGCATCCGCTTAGTTCATGTGTGAAGCCCTCTACCGTTGGTAGGCAGTGGTCGCGGGTGTGGCCGAGGGCGGTGTTCTTCATAATGAACGCGTTGACGGATGTAGCGGCGGGGAAGGATATGTCGGTGATGATCCTTCGCTTGGTGGGGTCCGCCTTCTGCCTGGTCATGATCGGTGATGCGTGGAACCAAGAGGTGAAAGGGGGGGCATCATGAGGGCCATATAGGGCACCGCACTCGGTCTCTGTGCGAATGTAGTCGTCGACGGCACCGGGGTATTGGGCGGCGCTTGGGTGGTTGGCGACCTCACCGGTGCCAGAGGTGGGTCCCATGTAGCCGAGGGGAAAGCCGTATGTGAGGAAGTCGATGAGCTGTCTGTGGTCGGCAGAGTCAGAGAGGCGGGCGCGCCATTTGTCGATACATATTCCGCTGGGAACGGGCACCTGTGCGGCGATAGCATTAGGGAGGCCGGTTTCATGCACTCGGCGGTATATGTCTGCTATGTCGGTGGATAGGCCGGGGGCGGGTCGAGGCCAGTGGCGTATTCGGTGGTCGCTTAGTGCATGAGGGCTGGTTTCGATTGTGCTGCCGGGTAGGGTGGGGGAGTCGTGGGTACAATGAAGCCTTATGCGTCTAAACAGGTTTTGTCTGTTGTAGGCTCCATCACGGCCGACTCCGTCAGCTTTGATGTGTACCAGGCCGTTAGCGGTGGCCCCCCCGGAGTGAACGGGCGGGGGCGTTGCAGGGGGGGGGGGTAACCTGAGCTGGGATGACAGGCGTCGGTGCGGGGTGGTGGGGGTGGGGTGTGTGGGCGGGCCGGTGGTGTCGGTGAGTGGCGGTTGCTGTGTGGGTGTGGTGAGAGGCGTGGCCGTTGACTGGTGCTGGGCCATGGGGGTCAATGGGGGGTGGGGTCAGCGGGTCAGCATGGGGGGGTTGTGCAGGGGGGTGGGGGTGGCGGGTCCCGGTGCTCCCTCGCGTCCCGTGGCATCAGTCCTTTGTGGCACCCCTTGCTTTGCGCCTACACTGCTGCTGTGAGTGATCGAATCCGATCTGTGTCACCTTGAAGCAGTAGGCGCACGCATGCACCACATCGTCGGGTCCGTCGTGGTGGCGTTGGGGGAGGGTGCAGCGTCGTGGGGAGTTGTAGGCGGCACACGGGCGCTCATGTGTTTCAAACTCAATTCGGCCACGTGCCTGTTTGTTGTTGTCACGTGCACCGTTGTTGTTGTCACGCGCACTAGGTCTGCCCGCCCTGTCGTCGGGGTTGGGCGTGGCTGTGTAGTAGGTGAGGCGTTTGTGTTTCATATCCGACCTGTCACTCCATCGCATCTTCCTCCTTTCTATGCTGTCGAATATGCGCTGGGACCAGCTGCGCACCATCGGCCAGGGCTTAGTTTTACACTCGTCGGTGATGCACCTGAAGTGGTCGAGCATGTCGAGGAAGTCACGTGGGTCATACACCTCATTGTCGTCTATCAGGGTCATGAACGCGGAGAGGTACTCTCGCTCGGTCATGGTGCCACGGGCCGCCAGCTTCTGGGCGGCCGACTGGCAGTCAGTGCGATCTAGATACATATAGGGCTTGGATATAGGATTGGTGATGAACATGTCGTGCATCACGGCACGCCTACCTTGCAGCCTTCGGTGCCTTGCCTCGTATCTTGCGACGTCGTCGTCTATGGATTGTAGTCGCTGCATCCTGAGCTGCTGCTCGTCGCGTATCTCGGCGTCCCTCCCTGCGGCTGGGGCGTGTAGGTGGGCGTATGGGTCGCGCCATCCACCCACCTGGCGGTCGACGTAGGATGGGTTGTATCCGGGGGAGAGCGACCTGAGCCTGTGCCGGGCCGGGGGAGGCGGCCCGCCCGCCGGGGGGAGGTGGTGGGCTGGAGCCGCGGCACGTTCGGGCGCGGGGGCCACGTGGTCAGCCGTGGGCGGGTGGGCTGGTGCGGGCGCCACGTGGGCGGGGGGAGGCGGCGGAGAGGCGTGTCGGGTGTCCCGCTCCCCACGGGCCGGGGGAGGCACACGCACATGGCGAGCGTCGCGCTCCACGCCCTGCCGCGCTATGTCCATGATCGCATCCTGAATGGCCACCATGCGGGTATCCATTCTAGCCTCCATGCGTGCCTCCATCTGTCGGAGCTTGGCATCGACTCCCCTGCCGGGGGAGGTCGGGTGGGCCCCGATGGCCGGGGAGGGGTCCCGGTCCGCCCGTGGGACCGGGGAGGCCGGCGACCGTTGCCCAGGCGGGATGTATGAGTCGTCGGTGTCCTGGGGAGTGCTGCTCCGCGCTCCCCGGCTGTCTCCCAGGTCGAGCTTAGGTACTGTCCCGGTGGCGGCGGAGGGTCCTCCCTTCACCTTGTTTTTGGAGCCCAGGGGCCTCCCGGCCTTCCTGGTCTTACCTGAGGAGCCATTTCTCGGCATGTTGTGTGTGCGTCGGTAGTTCCGACGGTGCCAAAGAAAGTTAGGTGTGGTCAGTCCTGTTGTTGGGAGCGGAGTGACCAGTAGTGTGTGTGTTAGGGAGGCGCTGCTGTGTGTGAGTGGTTGTGTGCTCTGTGAGCAGCAGGGAGGCAGGGAGCAGTGAATGTATGTCGAGTGAGTATGTGGGGTGGTGTAGTGAGGAGTGTGGGTACCCCCTTTGACGCCGCCCCCCCCCCCCCCCCCCCCCCCCCCCGGCCACGGGGGAGGGGGGGAAGCGGGGGCGGCCCAACGGCCTCGCCGACCAGTGCACCACGCAATGACCCCGAATGACCCCATGGTCATTCACCACATTATATATATATATAATACATATATTATATATATATATGAAAAAATATATATCTGTAGATAGACATCTATATGTACATGAAGAGCTCTTTTCCAAAACGCGATAAGCACCGATCCAACAAATTAGCTGGCAATTCCAATGCCAAGCTCGTAGCTTGTGCTGTGAAAAAGAGCTCTTCATATATAGATATCTATATATATGGCGATATAAAAAAGCAGTGGTCCAGCTCTCTGAGAAATGCTAACAGACTTTACGGTAGCAGATGGCATCGTCATCTAGCAGTAGCAGGTATCTGGCTTAAACACCTGCACAGACATTCATCACTCAGCATAAAGTGATGGGCTGAAACTTACAACAACAACAACAAGAAAAAAAGAACAGCCTGCATGAACTTTGAAAATCACTTCTTCAATCGCTCTGGGTTGTGCCTGGATGGCAGATGTGTTATATAGTCTATATATATACTGGTTTGTTTTCTGTCAATGCCAGACGTGTTATAGTGCATATATGTAATAGTTTGTTTTTCCTCAATGATATATATGTTATATAGTCTATATATATATACTGGTTTGTTTTCTGTCAATGGCAGACGTGTTATAGTGCATATATGTAATAGTTTGTTTGTCCTCAATGACAGATATATTATAAAGTCTATATGTGATATGAATACCTGGTTTGTTTTCTGTCAATGCCAGATGTGTTATAGTGCATATATGTAATAATCTGTTTTTCCTCAATGACAGATATGTTATATAGTCTATATATATACTGGTTTGTTTTCTGTCAATGCCAGACGTGTTATAGTGCATATATGTAATAGTTTGTTTTTCCTCAATGATATATATGTTATATAGTCTATATATATACTGGTTTGTTTTCTGTCAATGGCAGACGTGTTATAGTGCATATATGTAATAGTTTGTTTTTCCTCAATGACAGATATGTTATATAGTCTATATATATACTGGTTTGTTTTCTGTCAATGGCAGACGTGTTATAGTGCATATATGTAATAGTTTGGATTTCCTCAATGACAGATATATTATAAAGTCTATATAAATAATGATTTGTTTTCTGTCAATGCCAGATGTGTTATAGTGCATATATGGAATAGTTTGTTTTTCCTCAATGACATATATGTTATATAGTCTATATATATAATGGTTTGTTTTCTGTCAATGGCAGACGTGTTATAGTGCATATATGTAATAGTTTGTTTGTCCTCAATGACAGATATATTATAAAGTCTATATGGGTTTGCAATACGAATACCGTATTTGTTTTCTGTCAATGCCAGATGTGTTATAGTGCATATATGTAATAGTTTGTTTTTCCTCAATGACAAATATGTTATATAGTCTATATAAATAATGGTTTGTTTTCTGTCAATGGCAGACGTGTTATAGTGCATATATGTAATAGTTTGTTTTTCCTCAATGACAGATATGTTATATAGTCTATATATATACTGGTTTGTTTTCTGTCAATGCCAGACGTGTTATAGTGCATATATGTAATAGTTTGTTTTTCCTCAATGACAAATATGTTATATAGTCTATATAAAGTTAGGCTAAGTGAAAGGAAGAGGAAGAGACGGAAGGTTGGTGAACAGCCTAATTTATTGATAAGGCTCTTGGCCGAGCAATAAACGCCCTACCTATACAAAGCTAAAAGTAAAAATAGGTGTGTTATAGATGAGTAGTTACCCTGAAAGTAACAACTAACACAATCCGGGTCGATTACCCGGTACCCGAAACATGAACCCCTGAGGATATACTCCCAGTCAGGGTCCGTGTCACCTCGGCACATCGCCTCGGCATAGATACGACACGGCTTTAACTGCGTGCAGGCACCCCCAATATCATGCCTACAGTCACAAGCGCCTTGCAAACATCTAGCAAAGACGCTGATACATTTATTAACTGAACTATCACCATCTTGGTCTTTGACCCACAAGGAACAGTGTAGGTCATCATTAGGTACACTTAAATTATCTGGCCCGACCACCCGCAACCAGTCGGTATTACCGTTGCCCATGCCCGGGTATTCAATGTCCGTGTACGCACTGTCCGAGTCCCCGCTGTTAACAACACAAATATTATTTTTTGCACAATCGACGGTAACATGGTCTGCAACACAAATTAGTACAGGCTCATCAAGCAAGGCGGTGCCTAAATTATTGGCACAGCCATCATCAACCATCTGCGGGACATTTTTGGAGCAAGGTGAATCGCGCGCCACATCTTGGCCGCCATCTTGGAAGCCGCTCATATCCGCGCGAAATTCAAAGTCAACTAGGTCAACGGTCCCCGACGCACCACTTTCAACAGGCGTGCACACAAGTCAATTCTTTTTATTTTTGCAATCATTTATCGGGTGGGAGCCTGATTTGCAGCTCAGGCACTTATGTTCGTACTCGCATCGGCGCACACTGCACCCATCCTTGTTGTAGTTGTACGCATAGCAGATCTTCCGGGAATTGTCATAGCTTTTACTAGCCTGTGTAGGTCTGGATGGTCGGCGTGCCTCTTTGTTGCTCCGCGTATTTTCCAAATTGAAGTACAGCAACGATAGTTCATGATCGCCCATGGTGAACGCCTTTAGCCCAACATCCTTTACCTTGTCCCTGATTGCCTTATCATAACCACGATAGGCCTGATCTGTATAGGTTGCTGTAGAGGCATGCATGCACATATAAGCCACATGCCCGATATATCGCTCCAGATCTTCATATTCAAACCCGACTCGCCTCCCACGTTTCATGCCCCAGACCAGGGCCGTGTAGACGAGCTCCATCACCGAAAGTTTTTTTAAACGCTTCTCGTTCATCGTGTATTTGTTTAAAGCGAACTTACTGCGCTTACGCCTCCTCCTTCGCCTTCTGCCAGAGTCACTGTCTGACCCTGAGCCGTCCTCCGAGCTGCTGTCTGTAGGGGAATCGTCCGGGTCCCCGGCCGCCTCTGCCTTTTTCTTCTTCCCGGACAGCTTCTTCTTCGTCGTCGGCACCGCCGTCACTGCCTCCTCCTCCGGCGATCCGGCGTCCAAGACCGCACGCAGCTCCTTCTTACGGCGCTCTCGCGCCCTCGCCGCCACCAGCCGCCTCAGCTCCCTCTCCTCGTCATCCTCCTCGTAGTCTTCCACCACGAGGCGCGAACCCTCACCGGCGCCACCAACTTCTCACCCGCCTCCGCGGCATCCTCCTCGCCCGATGAAGGCAGCTCCGCCTTTACTGACCGCTTGCTAGTCCTTGTCCGCTTGCACTTACTGCCCCGGGGGGGCTCGTGCTCCTCCCCACATGCCGCACATATATCGACCGGCATCTCGCCCGATATGTAGGTAGGTACGCACGTAGGTACGTCAGCCTCAAGCTAGAACTCGGGTTCAAATGGGGCCGAGTATACAGGAAAGCCGTTGGAGCTGGAGGGTCCGCGCATGCGCCTGATGTGTTACCCGTAATAGACTTGCCTCAGTACTCCTAGCGGGCACTGGAGGCGCAAGACACATGGAGGCTAGACTTGCCTCAGTCCCCTCGCCGAACTGCCCCGCCGGCCCAGCAGCGTGTGGGGGTAGTGGGTTCGAATCCCCCCACCCGATATGCCATAGAGGGAGGGGTTCCATCCTCAATAATATTCGTATAAATGCTTTATACCACACATATATATACTGGTTTGTTTTCTGTCAATGCCAGATGTGTTATAGTGCATATATGTAATAGTTTGTTTTTCCTCAATGACAAATATGTTATATAGTCTATATAAAGTTAGGCTAAGTGAAAGGAAGAGGAAGAGACGGAAGGTTGGTGAACAGCCTAATTTATTGATAAGGCTCTTGGCCGAGCAATAAACGCCCTACCTATACAAAGCTAAAAGTAAAAATAGGTGTGTAGTGTGCCAAGCAAACAGCAGAAGTGAGCAGTGTAGAAGGTGGGGGGAGGGGAAGCAGCAAGAAAAGTGCTGGCCCGCAGCAAATATATATAATGGAGAGAAATAATCATGAAGTCGTAGGATAATAAATAATATTATAAGATCATAGGATAATAAATAATATTATAATAAGCTCACCCGCCATTTTATATTTATATAATAGATTATATTGCACATATATAATGGTTTGTTTTCTGTTAATGGCAGACGTGTTATAGTGCATATATGTAATAGTTTGTTTTTCCTCAATGACAGATATGTTATATAGTCTATATAAATAATGGTTTGTTTTCTGTTAATGGCAGACGTGTTATAGTGCATATATGTAATAGTTTGTTTTTCCTCAATGACAGATATGTTATATAGTCTAGATAAATAATGGTTTGTTTTCTGTCAATGGCAGACATGTTATATAGTGCATATAGGTAGTAGTTTGGATTTCCTCAATTGCATATATGTTATATAGTCTAGATAAATAATGGTTTGTTTTACATCAATGGCCTACATGCTGTATTATGTATATATGAAGAGCTCTTTTCCAAAACAAGATAAGCGCAAATCCAAAAATGGGTTTGCAATACAAATACCGTATTAAAAGATTGTATTTTGAATAGAGCTCTTCATATATACAAAGATCTCTTCATGTATTTATATATGTTGAGAGCTCTTTTCCAAAATACGAACTAGAAACTTGGCATTGACATTGCAAACTACTTTTTTGGATTGGCGTTTATCACTTTTTGGAAAAGAGCTCTTCACGTGTCATAATTTATCCTCTCTTATTCACAAATATAAGCGGCTATAATTAGTAATGATTTGGTTTTCTTTGATGGCCTACATGATGTATAGTGTATATATGTAATGGTTTGTTTTACATCGAAGGCAGATACGCTACATAGTGTGTATATATAAGGAACTGTTTGTTTTCCATCTAGTCCAGAGATGTGATATACTGTATATATATGTATGTAAGAATAGCACAGCAACACAGTATTGGTGGGTACATCGTTTATTTACAGGAAATGACAATAGTATGAAATAGTAATGCACCTGGCTGGGCATCAAATGCTCTACCTGAATTAAATGAAGGATAAGAAACAAGTTTTGAAAGGCAGTGTGGACGCTCTGGGTGGCCGTGACACACTGAGGCGAACACTAACAACAGGTGTAGGGAGGTCATGGTCCCACTTGGTGGGTGTCCAGAGTACTATCCTGTGAGCCCTCCAGGAGCCCCTGGGTGGCAGCACGGTGCAATTCGGTTACATCCGCATATACATCGTATATAAATGGGTATATAATGTTATGTTTCCCTCAATGCCAGACATGCTAAATAGTGCATATATGTAATGGTTTTGTGTTCCCTGAATAATACTGCTCTGACTGGATTATAGAAATGTTAACTCTTAAAGGGGCAGTAGAATTGGAATGAGGAAGCCTAATTGTCTGTGATTGAAATGTCCATTGCTTAAAGTTGCATGGTCCTATGAAATATAATTTTGTCAAAATTAAAACAACTACTTCCATTTGATCCTATATATACATTAATGGTTTGACGGGATCCGCCACAAATGTGCAGATCTCCAGGTTTAATGCTATGTATGATAGCAGCAACTGTTCTGGTCATGCGTTATCGTTTGGATGGGATCCATCGTAAATGCGCCGGGTTCTAGGTTTAACACTATGATGACTGGAGCCGTTCCGCAGTGTATGGATTGGCGGTTGGTTTGGGATCGAAGAGCGTGCAGTTTGACATAGGTGAGTGTAGAAACTGATATGGTGCTGGGAATCTCGTACTAATTGCTCCTCTATTCCCAGGCTACTCATGACTGTGTAACGGCGCATTTCCGATGATCCCATCCAAATGATAACATATAGGCACGAGCAGAAGGGCTGCTGCAATAATAGCATTAAACCCAGAAACCTGCGCAATTGCTGCGGATCCCGTCAAATCATTGATACGCAGCGAAGGAGGAAGTCAAGGCAGGAGTGGAGTAAAAAAGCACTTTATTATATATAAAGTGGAGGCAATGTACAATGAGATATACGATGTTATAAGCAATGTACAAGATAATGATATAATAAAGTGAATGGAAGGTAGGATAAGTGTCAGTGTCATGTTAGAGGAGGGGCCCCGAAGAGCCCTCCACCCTATAAGGTAAGAGCAGAAAGTAAGGGTGGGTGGGGGGAGAAAATAAGCCGGGAGTGCGTCTGGCTGGGCGTGGAGGCGGAGTGAGTGGAGAAGGCAGGGGAGCCTCTTTTAAGGCCGAGGAAGAGGGGGGGGGGATTATGTAACCCCAACGGTCGATGGCGGGTGGAGAAGGGCAGGGGCGGGGGGCACTCCTCCTCCACTGCGAATCAAACGCAATGCAAACATTACGACCAATGCTCAGGCCCAGCTGAATCATAGAATGTGCAGTTTGCTGGGTAGTTGCATAGTTTGATGTTTTGAAATTTCTGCCATTAGGACGATGTCAATTATATACCAATGTATATGTGATGTTGGATATTCGATGCGACTTGGTCAATTCGATAGATATAAATCAATTCAACTGTTCTACAAAATAATATTTTTGCAAGTTACTAGCGGCGCTCTCTCGTGGAGCAAATAGAGGTCTCACACCAGCAAGAACATGTCAAGACAGGCATAAACTATTTGTCCCTGCAGTAGCTGGTTGGGAGATGTCACGAGTTCCATTCATCACCGCCCTTAATGCTGCCACTGTAACATGGTTTTCTGTTATGGTTTGCTCCCTTAGCCTTTGATTCTATCAAGAACCTGTACCACAAGGCAGTGGTTTACAACATTGCAAGGCATGGGCATCAAATTCCCTGAAGTATTTTAACACCTAAGGTATCAGAGGTACTGCAATAGCCGCATACCCATCATCATCATCATCATGTTGTCGGTCACGATGCGACAAAGACTGCTTTCATTACTTGACTGCCGCTCTCCATTTAGCTCTCTGTTGTGAGAGTTGCGTCCATGAGTCGGTCTTAATGTCACTCAGCTTCAGGTTTCTCTTGATGGTATTCTTGCCTTTGACCCGAATGGACACACGGTGGTTGTTCCAGAGTCTCTAGCATAGTCGGCCAAAAGATGCGCTAGCCTTGGCCATCCTCCTCTGTATTTCAGCATCAATGCGTCCATCACTTGATATAGTGCTTCCGAGTTAGGTGAATTCCGGAACAGACATCAGCTTGTTTCCGTCAACCATGATCTCCTCCTCTTGGGTTTTTGTAGAGTTGGGTTGGTACAGCACCTCCGTCTTCTTGATGTTAATCTTCAGGCTAAACTTCTTTGATGCATCGGAGAAAGCGTCCACTATTTTCTGGATCCGCATACCCAGGATACTAAGAAGGGGATACTAAGTCAACTTAATAGAACCCGTTACTGCTGAAGCCTATGGTGACAGAATTTGAAGATCCATGCCAAAATTAATTTGACATGTTTTAGCTTGAAATGTCTCCAAAGGTAGACATTTAAAATAAAAGTTACTACTCAGTAAAGTAATGTATGTTTTAATGATCAAACTAATGTAGTGATCTCAGAAAATGGCAGAAACTCAAAACCGTCGGAGTATGCAACTTTAAATGATCCCTGGGAAAACTTGTCGCTGCAGCGTTAAAAAAAATACTGGAGTTGACATATTGACAAGCGCCCGCCCCACCTCATCTCACCCCCACCTCGTCACAAACCTGATTTGAGCCGAACAAATTAAAATTAATCAAGCAAACAATAGACAGCCAAATAACTTATTTTGATGAGGATTTATTTTTCTAGTGAGGCCGAAATCTTGACAAGACTCGCCCCTAAAAAATTGTACAATTGGACTTTTGGTAATTTCAATGAATCCATAATTGTCACCGTAGACAAAGACTGGCACTTCAGTGGATGTGATTAGGTTGGTTCGCCCTACTCGAACGTCGGAACCAAAAGAAAAGACACAAACACCAGAGTGTCAGTTCAGCGCTTTACTCCCCTCAGTGGTCGGGCGCTGTTCATGATCGGACTCTAAGGCATGTGTTGCAAGCTTATACAAAAATACCCGTCCTAGTAGTGAAGCTTGCAAACCTGAATACAAATCATAGAACTGTGACCCGATATAAATAGGTGACCTATCCTCTATAGCGCTGTTCACACACAGGCTTTAAGTTGCCTCAACTAGTTCGCCTCATGTAAACCAACTCAGATCGATTCATGTGAACGCGCCGCTGAGACGAATTAGAGCTGATTCGACTCCACTAGTTTGCCTCTGGTAAACCGCTTGATGAGGTAGATTAGGTGAGGTGAACTAGCCTGAGTCGCCCCAAATTGCTTGTGTGAATGCGCCACTAGTTCATCTCAACTAGTTTGCCTCATCTAAGTCAGCCTAACGTTGAATGTGTGAACACGGCTTATGTTAACAGGCCACAGCGATATTTGAGAATGGAGGTCATGTGCCAGTAGAGAGACTAGAGCCAGAGTGGCCAATTCTGTAAGAGCGCACACTACCCCTGTAGAATGTCTGGAGCTGAAAACCGGACGGAGTCAAACTAATGACTTACTAAACTGATACGTGTTGATACCTATCCTGGCGCACTGCATTACAAGGATAGGGCAAGGACTGGTTAGCTCAATACAATACAACCCCAATAAACCAAGCTCAGTTAAACCAAACGATCGGTTAATCCAAACCTTTTTCGGCGGCCCGGCAAAATACTACCATTTATCATATAAAAAAGTTGGTTAAACCAAAGTCGGTTAATCCAAAGTAGCGGTTAATCCAAACAAAATTGTCGGCCCCAGGCTACTTCTGGTACAGTTAAACCAAACTGTCATGTGGTTTTAAGGTCATTTGAGACATGGTAGTATTTTGCCAGGTCGCCGAAAAAAGTTTGGATTAACCGATCGTTTGATTTAACCGAGGTTGGTTTAATGGGGTTAAACTGTATATACATAAACAAACAATAATCATAGTGTCCTCATACATTGTACATTCATATTGTACCCCGTTTTTGCCAAAGCCAAGTCAAAGTCAAAGCTTGGTTAAACCAATGATCGGTTAATCCAAACAAATTTCTAGGGTCCCTTCAAGTTTGGTTTAACAGGGTTATACCGTATCGGAATAATGTGCATAAGTAGGAAATTAGGTGCTAGCACCCTGGTCTACTAGTGGGGCAGTACTATAAAAGTTGCCATGACTGCACAGTCACAAGTTGGTACCCACTGTTATTGCGATAATGTAAAGCACCAACAAACAAACTGTTCGCAAAGTGTATGGGCACTGTGTTGGTGTTTAGTGGTCCACAACTGGTCCATCAAAGGCTGTGGTATGTGCTGTCCTGTCTGTAGGAAAGTGCATATATAAAAGACCTCTTGCTGCTTATCGGAAAGAGTAGCCTATGTGGTGGCGGCGGGTATCCTCCAAAGAAATATGCCAGAATGACCATATGTTTGACATCTAATAGCCGATGATGAAAATCAATGTGCTCTAGAGACGTTGCTAAATAAAATAAGCTTCTTTTTTTTGTTGGTATTAGTTATGACAAGTTTTATTTTATTTTTTTTGTTTTTGATGGGATGTTTATGCTGTCCATAACATGTAAGCAAGGATGATTGGGCTTGTTTTCAATGCTGGGCAGTTTTCGACTTTTTTCTTTTTCTTATAGTTGGTGTTTATGGTTAGTAAATCTATGTTATGCTAGTATTGAAAATAATACACACGCACCGTGAGAACTGTGACCTGCAAACGGTATGGGTTCTATTAAATTAACCTCATATTCCACTTCTGTATCAATACATGATAAATAAATGCGCCCGTTACCTACGTTAAATAGGTAGGCCAAAATCGGCGTGCTTTATTAATTTTAAATAAGGAAAATATTATGTAGCTTTAATGTCGCATCAAAATTGTTTAAACCAAAACGATGACCTAGATTTAATCCTATATATCCAGCTACGATTACTGGTTGGTTGTTTTTTGTTTTTTTTTAATTTTACGTCCGGGCAACATCTGAGGTCATTTCAGGATGGGTACCGACTTGTGACTGTATGCACTCATGGTGACTTTATAGTGCTGCCCCACTGGGAGACCATGCTGCCAGGACCAGGACCCGGTATCCCATTAAATCACATTATCCCGGAACTGAACCAACCAGTCCTTGCCCTATCCTATTAATGTCGAGCACCAGGCTAGGTAGCGACTAGTATCAATTTTGTACTCATTGGTTTGACTCGACCGGGAACCAAACTCCCGATCTTATTCACGCGAGGCCCGCACTGTACCAATGAGGCCACCGCGGCCGGTAGAAGACGAAGAAGAAGAAAACGAAAAACGGAAAAGAAGAAGAAGTCTGTGTGTTTTGCTTGTTTGTTGTAGTTTTACGTCCTAGCAACATCTACGGTCATATTAGGAAGAAGAAGTAGAAGAAGATGAAGAAGAAGGATAAGACCAGAAAGAAGACGAAGAAGAAGAAGAACAACAAGGAAAAACAGATAGTAGAAACTCAAGAATATCAACTTATGCAACATTAACTGCCTGCAAGTCACAACCGACCACCCTAGCAGTAGAAGTAGCTGCAGCTTAATTGCATCCGATCTCAAGTGGGCCAGGGATTCACTACATAAAAAAACAAGATGCGCATGCAGTGTGCGCGCTGTAGATTTCAGAAGTGTCAATGGCTGCCCGCCTCAGCCTCCCCGCAGAGCCGCAGTGGAACAAGGCTCGGCTGTCTCCTCCCTCATTGTTTACTTTTTAGGTATTTAGAAGGGTAACCACGGCACGGGAGAGGCAGGCGGGGTGTGATAAGGCAACAAACATGGCCGCCAGAGGCCATTGTCATCACCGGCATTCAGCGGATCATCGCCATCTTGGCAGCTTGGCAGATGCGTAGCTTGGAAGCTTGGAAGCTTGGAAGTTTGGCAGATGTGTAGCCTGGCAGCTTGACAGCTTGGCAGTTTGGCAGTTTGGCGGCTTGGCGGCTTGGCGGCTTGGCGGCTTGGCAGCTTGGCAGCTTGGCAGCTTGGCGGCTTGGCGGCTTGGTGGTTTGGTGGCTTGGCAGCTTGGAAGTTTTGCAGCTTGAAAGTTTGACAGCTTGGAAGTTTGGCAGCTTGGAAGTTTGGCAGCGTGGAAGCTTGACCGTTTGGCAGTTTGGCAGCTTGGCAGAGTTGTAGCTTGGCAGCTGGGAAGCTTGGCAGCTTGGAAGCTTGGCAGTTTGCTAGCTTGGAAGCTTGGCTGTTTGGCAGCTTTGTAACTTTGTAACTTTGTAGCTTTGCAGCTGTTTAGCCTGGCATCTTCACAGCATTGCAGCCTCTCAGCTTCACAGCTTCACAGTTTCATAGCTTCACAGCTTCGCAGTTTCAGTTTTACAGCTTTGCAGATTCAGTAATTCGCAACAAACAAAATCAGGAGGGAGTGGAAGTAATATTCTGTTCAGTAATCAACAAGGACGGGCGAGAAAGAATCCCCAAACCCTCTGGATGGATTAGTAAATAGAGATGAAAGGAATATAGAATAGGTTGTTACAAGTAGTAAGTTAAGTGTTTAAGTCATTGCTTGACTCAACCATAATTTCAAACCTCTTACATTAAAAGTGGCATTAACATGGCATTTCGTCTGGGGTTTATATATATATATATATGAGTCAGCCTCACGAAAACAGGCCAATCGGTGGTCAAGTGAAGATGTCGGCGTCACAATTCTTAAAAGTGTAGTGCATTTCTTTGTTTCATATTAAATTATCCTAGAAACAAATAAGGTTGTTGTATTTTCTCGACCTTTACATTCAGTATAAATTATAGGACTTTCCAACATCTCTGTCAATGCTAAACTATAATTATACCGATCGATGCCGACATCCAATGATTGACGCCAACAACTTTAACAGATGTCAGCGTCACAATTCTTAAAGTCTCATGCATTTCTTTGTTTTATATTAAATTATCCTAGAAACAAATAAGGTTGTTGTATTTTCTCGACCTTTACATTCAGTATAAATTTAAGGACTTTCCAACATCTCTGTCAATGCTAAACTATAATTATACCGATCGACGCCGACATCCAATGATTGACGCCAACAACTTTAACAGATGTCAGCGTCGCAATTCTTAAAGTCTCATGCCTTTCTTTGTTTTATATTAAATTATCCTAGAAACAAATAAGGTTGTTGTATTTTCTCGACCTTTACATTCAGGATAAATTTTAAGACTTTCCAACACCTCTGTCAATGCTAAATTATAATTATACCGATCGACACCGATATCCATGCTCGACGCCGACAACTTCCCCCAATTGGCCTCTTTTCGTGATCCTGACTCATATATACATATATATATATTATACATATAGGGTTACATTAGTTGATTAAGCATCAGGAATTCCAATCGCACACAAGTAGTCTTCCTCATTCCACTGCTCTATGTCCCACTCTAATAATCTTTTTGACCGAATGCCCAGCTAGGTTGTGGCAAGTATAAATATTTACATTATGAGTTTGACACAGCCATTATTTCAAACTAATGACATGGAAAGCGGGTGCTCAAGTCATTCGGACATCCCATCTGGGGTTTACATAACAAACCTCATCATTGCAGTTGAGGGGGATTAAAACAAAATTCTGGAGACAGGGTTGTGGGGTGATTTTGTTATTGTCTAGGGCTGACTGTATGAGTCATTGAGTGATGGAGTGCTGCTGTGCTGTGTGAGTGGTTGAGCCGGTGGGATTACTCACCAAGCGGGGCAAACAGTGAGCTTTCAAAGTGTGGGGGGAGGTGCGCGACTTGGAAACACATAGCGTCATGAAAAACACACCAACAACTTTCAGCAACACCAACACCAACACCAACACCACTATAATAGCCCAACAACACCAACACCACATCACTACCACCAACCCACACCACTATAACACCCACAACACATCCACACCCACAACAACCCTCATCCACACCCACAACACATCCACATCCACACCCACAACACAGCCACATCCACACCCACAACACAGCCACATCCACACCCACAACACGTACGCACCCACATCCACACACACACACCCACACCCACACCCACACCCACATCCACACAGACATCCACCTCCCACCACACCCGCCGCTTTAACCCACACCACATTCAATCCAACCCACCAAATACGCACCAATACATCCACACACACACCCACACCCACACCCACACACCCACACCCACACAGACATCCACCTCCACACCCACACCCGCCCGCATGTAAACCCACACCGACATTCACATCCACACCCACATTCACATGCACACCCACACTCACATCCACACCCATGCTCCCACATCCATACCTATATCCACACCCACACGCACATCCACAACCACACCCACAACACAGCCACATCCACACCCACAATGCGTCCACACCCACACCCACATCCACACATACATCCACACCCACACCTGCCCGCATCCACACCCACATTCAGATCCACACCCACATTCACACGCACATCCACACTCACACCCATACCGATGCTCCCACATACATACCCATACCCACACCCACACGCACATCCACAACAACACCTACATCCACAGCCACATCCACACCTACATCCACACCCACGACACATCCACACCCACATTCACACACATACATACATCCACATCCACATCCACACACCGGCATCCACATCCACATCCACACGGACATCCAAATCCACACCCACAACCGCCCACATCCACACCCACATTCACATCCACACCCACCTTCAAATCCACACCCACATCTACACTCACATCCACACCAACGCTCCCACATCCATGCCCATACCCACACCCACACGCACATCCACAACCACACCCACATCCATACCCATATCCACACCCATGGCACATCCATACCCACACTCACACCCATACACACATCCACATCCACACACCGACATCCACATCCACACACACACATCCACACACACATCCACACACATCCACACACACCAATAGTCCCCACACCAACACCTACACACATCCACCTACACACCCTCACCCACAACGACAGCCGAACCCACACACCCAAACACCCACACGGCACACCCACACCAGCCCACGTACCCACACACACCCACACACCGACACCCACCCTCTCCCACAACACCAACCCCTGACCACCCATCTGTGATTGACAGTGCCATCTAGTGCCTAGATCCTCCATTAATTTGATTTATAATTGCCACTGCTTTTTCCTGCATCCCTGAGCTCCTGCTACCTCCACCCCCACCCCCACCCCGTCCTATACCCCCACCCCACCCCCACATGCCACATCCCAGCGGCAAACTTTCAATTCATCCCACTTCACCGCCACCACTATCATGCAAAAGCCAGCAGTCAAGCCAGTCATCGACTGGAGCAACCCATTCCAGCCGTTGTTTATTGTCGTTGTTATTTGTTTAAAGTTGTATAATCAAAATGTTTTTTGAGTTTCTAACAAAATTATTTCTTTTGATAAATCTACTAGGGTGATCATTATGATCGGCTTTAGTTTTGCTTGACGTAACATTTCGGTAGAAGTAAGTTTTTCTTTTCATTAATGCCTTGGTCACAAAAGCTGTGGTCGCCATATGGTGCTGCGGTCTGTGGTGTGTCTTGCGGTTTATGCAAATGTTACGGGGTTATGGTCTACGGTTTATCTATTCACAAATTGCATGGTCACTGCAAGGTGCCTTGCGGTTTGTATCTAACTTTATACACATCTTTAATATATAAAAATGTAATAACTTTCTTAATATTGATCACACAAAGATGAATTTTGTATGATATTGATATTTATTTTGAGGACATTTTCATTGATGTTAACAAAGGTGACCATACAGTGTCATGGCATCATTCTGGTGTGATTGCGGCCTGCTGCGTTGCACTTTCCTGAAGTTAAGATAACTTCAACTTTAAAAAAACACCATCCCTTGCAGCGATCAAAAAAAGATATGGTCACCAATGGTGACTGCAACCACCTTGCGGTTGCCGTATGGTCTGGCCAATACAGTCACTTACACCCGCTGCAAACACGCCGCAAGGCATTTGTGACTAAAGCCCCTGTCACACCTCGGCAGATTGAGGAAACAGATAGAGCCGGACAAAAATATTTTAGTCCGGTGTGATTCGGCCGTGAAATGTATCAAAACTTGGAACAGACCGTGCCAGATATCAACGGATTTGCAACGTACAGATACCAGACTTTGACGAAAATCGATGGACTGTATTCAGATTCTATCAGTTTCCTTAATCCGGCGAGGTGTGACAGGGTGTAAAGTCGACGGCTGGCGGTTTGGGTGGTGTAGATAGGCTAATAAGAAATCACTACAGGCAAGGAAGGAAAGTAGATAAAGAGTGAAAGGTAGGAGAGTGCGACTGTCTGATTTATTGTATATATAGTTTCAAGAACAAGATGGTGGTGATCACATGATCCAGTCTTCCAATCCCTAACAAGCATTCCTCTATCCACCAATGAGGGTTCAATATCCTTGATGCCAAGGCATGGTTAGATCTGGCTAGAGTGCCGTGTTGTATCTGGTGCAGTGATCCATAAATAACCCCGTCCTGATATGACCTTAGATGTTGCTAGGATGTAAAACAACAACAAACAAACAAACAATCCATAAATAACTGTTGGAGGGGAAGGGGTATGTGATGCAACTTCCCAAAGACTGTCCCACATGTCAAGAAGTGACCCTCTCTAACAGGTCAAGAAGTGACCCTCTCTCTCTACTATATTAATACACAATTTCTATCCTCAATTAGTAATAGAGCACCAACTCCACATATACCTTATATGCCTTTGGTTTTACATAGTATTTACCATTTTATAGACAAGTTGCAATTTATTATAGGAGAGTTCTCCATATCCCATATCTCATATATCTATTAACAAGATACTTTGAAGTGTGCACAACGAAATGTTGGACATAGGTTTTGTTCAGGCGTTTTTGTTCACAAAATAGCACAGCACAGGAGCATCAAACTGCAATAAATGCTTAATGAGTGCGACCGAATCTAATTTGGATATGTCGGTTTAGATCTAGATAAGGTTTTGGTTTTGGAAATGTAATGCTTACATCGGATTATGCAGCGTTAATGACATAAAAGTGTTTTGGGTTTAGATATGATTTAAGCATTAATTAAATGTTTTAAAATGGATATAAACAAATTAAATGACTTATATGCATTAAAAGACTTACAATTCCAGGGGGACGAGTGTAGTACACTGCACTGACCTTTTATTCAAAGAGCCACATAGAGCGGTGGACATGGATAGGGTGATTGCATGAGGTAGCCTAGGTAGTGTAATGGTTAGTGTCGCGAGGGTGATGAAAATGGGAAATATTGCACTTGGAGCGCTACCCACGCCTACTTGTCTATGCGGCTCCTTGCCTGAGAGGTCAGTGCAGACTACTACACTCGTCCCCCTGGAATTGTACGTCTTTTAATGCATATAATTACATACATACAGGCAGGGCACTTACTTACACATACATATGGTAGGTCCAACAACTATACAATGCATGACTTGTACAGGATCCTGGTCACAGCAACCAGTGTCGTGGGAGTGTTGAAAATGGGAAATATTGCACCTAGAGCAGGACTCGAACTCACATCGCTTTGCATTCCAGGCCAGTGTGCTAACCATTACACCATCTAGGCTCCCTGATTTCACCACACTACCCTTTGCCTACCTGTCTATGTGGCTCCTTGCCTGAGAGGTCAGTTCAGACCACTACAGTTAGCATGCTAGTCCCCGAATGGTAAGAAATGTGAGTTTGAAAACCTGCTCAGCTGACTACTCAGGTAAGGAGCCACTGAGATATAGGTGTGGATATGGCGATGATATCAGGGAGCTTAGGTAATGGTTAGAACACTAGCCCTGAAATGCCAGAGGTGTTGGTTCAAATTCTGATTTAGATGCAACATTTCCCATTTTCATGAACCCCCGATGACACTGATTCCAGGATTCTGTAGAAGTTACACACTGTATAGTTGTTGAATCTACCCAGTATATGGATTTGTAAGTTCATGATGTGACATCTGCGTTCAATCATGAGGCTAACCTGGAAGGACAAAGTGACAAATAAGGAAATGCTTGAACGGACGGGGCTGCCCTCTATGGAAGATCTTCTGATCAAAAAGAATCTCCGGTGGACTGGACACCTCATGAGGATGTCATCAGACAGGCTACTTAAGCAGATCCTCTATTCTCAACTGTCTTCTGGTTACAGAAAGAGAGGGCGCCCTTGTCTCCAGTTCCAGGATACCATCAAGAGAAACCTGAAGCTGAGAGGCATTAAGACCGACTCATGGACATCACTCTCACAGCAGAGAGCTAAATGGAGAGCGGCAGTCAAGTAATGAAAGCAGTATTTGTCGCATCGCAACCGACAGCACGATGATGATGATGGATGTAAACGTTTAATAAGACTTACAATTCCAGAGGGAAGAGTTGCGCTGACCTTTTAGTCAAGGAGCGTTGATCAGTATTATTTTGTATAATTTATTATGCAAATATTATTTACGCAAATATTATTTACGACAAAGCAAACTTGTTGTACTCATGGGTGGCGCTTAATACATAATGACAATGTATTTGTTTTATGTTTCCTCACCACTGCTGTTGGGTAGGGAACTAATACCTGAGCCTGGTTGGCTCTGTGTCAGGATAATGTGACTGAGTGGGATATCAGGTCATGGTATGGGCAGCCTGCTCTCCCAGCGTGGCAGCACTATGAAGTCGCCATGAGTGTGCACTGTCACAAGTCGCTATCCATCCTGATGATGCTAGGACGTAAAACGACAGCAAACAAACAAACAAAACTCTATAAACCTGTAGACCTCCCACGCCACCTTAGCCACCACCTACTTCAACAAATCATCTGGTACCTACACCACCACTACAACCACTCACAAGTCACAAAACAATATCCTCCTAGGAAGCACCCGCCCCCCACCCATTCCTATTGATTAAATGCCAATTGCTTCTTGCATTAACACAAGGATTAAGTAAATTGAAGTGACGCATGGAGATCGACCACCCACCTCCTCCACCCTCTCGACCTCCTGCACTCCCCCTCCACCTCCCCAATCTCCCCGCCTCTCTGCCATCCTCATCCCCCTCCTCCTCCTCCCAGCTCTATTCCTCCCAATGTTGTCCCCCACTCCTCATCGAGCTCCTCCTTCCCATCCACCTCCATCCCTCCGCTTCCTCCTGTCCCTTTATTTCTCCCCCGCTCTTCCACTCTTCCTCCACCACCTCCTCCTCTTCTCCGACATCCCCCACCTCCTTCTGCCCTCTACCTCCTCTCCTCATTCCCCTCCTCCTCTACCTCCTTTTTCTCCTCCACCTCTCTCCTCCCCTCATCAGCTCAGACTCCTCCACCTTTCCTTCATCATGCCACTCCCGTTCCACCTCCTCCATCCTCTCCACCTCTCCGATTGTCATCCTTTCATGTCCTCCTCCTGTCCTTACAGTTGTAATCATCCACCTCCTCCTTCCCCTCCATATTTCATTCACTCCTCCAGTACCCCTCTTTTACCCCCATTTCCCAACTCCCCAACCTGCTCTCCTCTCCTCCTCAATCTCCTTATCCTCCTATCTCAAATCCACCTCCTCCACTTCCCCCTCCTCAATCCCCTACACCTCCCCCTCCTCCACCCTCCTCGTTGGCCATATCGTCCTTCACCTCCACCTCCTCCTCCACCACTTCCTCCTCCACCTCCTCCACCACTTCCTTCTCCTTCTCCACCTCCTCCACCATCTATATCTCCTCTACAACCACCTCTACCTCCGCCCCCACAACCTCTACCTCCTCCACCGCTTCGTCAATCTCCTACACCTCCCCCTCCTCCACCTCCTCCTCCACCACATCGTCCTTCACCTCCTCCACCTCCCCTACCACCCTCAACTGTCTCTTCCTCCATTACCGTTCCGCCTCCTCCGCCTCCTCCTCCGCTTCTTTCCTCTTCCACTTCATCCTCCACAACTTCCTGCTCCTCCACCACCTCCTCCTTCACTTCTCTTTCCTACAACCACTCTCCACCTGCTCCTCCTCCACCTCCACAACTCCTCTCCACATCATCTCATCCACCTCCTCCCACCTCCTCCACCTCCTCCACCTCCTCCTCCTCCTCCTCCGTCCTCCACATTCTCCACTCCTCCCCGCCTCCTCCACCTCCTTCGCCCTCCTCCTCCACCTCCACCCCTCCTCCTCACTCGCCACCTCCTCCTCCTCACCTCTTCCTTTTCCACTCCACCTCCTTACCTCCGCACCTCTCCTCAATACCTCTCTATTCCACTCCTCAACCTCCTCCACCTCCTCACCTCCTCCAACTCCTCAACTCCTTTTTTTTTTCCGCCTCCTTTCCACCTTCTCACCCCCTCCTCCTCCACCTCCACCAACTCCTCCTCCACCACTCCTCCTCCTCGCCCCCTCCACCTATGCCACCACCTCCTCCACCTCCTCCACCTCTGCACCCCCTCCACCTCCACCTCCACCACCTCCTCCTCCTCCACCCACTTCCACCTCCTCCACCTCGCCACCACCTCCGCCACCACCTCCTCCACCTGCTCCCCAGCTCCTCTTCCAGCCTCTCCTTTTCCATCCCATCCTCCACCTCCTCACTTCTATCCACTCAGTCTTTCATAAAAACAAAGACTTCCAATGCATTTTGCCGATCGAAGTCTAAGCCCCTCTCCACCACAGTAACGCCATCAGGAAAAAATAACAAAATAAATATCAAAAAGAAACATGAGAGAAAAAGACTGTTAAATGAAAACCTAATAGGGTACGCTCTGTTTCAAATACACTACAAACGCATGTCCATCCCTTGCTAAATGGTATGTCTGCTGTAAATGGCTTTTTAATTGCCAAGAAATCTTGGTTTGTGTACTGAATTGATCCTGACTTGAGAGAAGGATTCCCTTTGTTCAATTTGCATAGAGAGACTGCTTTTGGTTGCCAGTAAAGGCCCTGTCACACTACAACATATGGCGCCGGCGTGTGCATAACGTGTTGAAATAAATTTCAAATCAAAATAGGTTGGCATACTCCAAACTTTTCGTGCTGCAAGGGATAAAAAGGTGCGTACACACAATGTACACACAAGGTACACACAACATACACACAATGTACGTAACATATGCAGAATGTATCTCTGACCAATTGAGAGCATTCATATGCCTCACAAAATGTTTGCAAAATGTTTGCATATGTTGACGGTACACTGACCAATGTTACGTATGTTACTCCATCTCTAGAAGAATGGCATATATGTTAAGTATGCTGCAGATATGGCAGGCATACGTTCGAAGTACGTTTGGAGTATGTTATGCATCTGTTGGTAGTACTCGGACTGTACGTTCCCAACAGGCTGAACGTACATCTAACGTGCAGCAACATATTCCAACGTATCACTAACATACTCCCAACATATACCGATGTACCCTGAACATAAACGCAGCATTCGTTCAACGTACGAGGCACACGTAGACATACATTGACAATTTTGAACATGCACAGAAGTTTGTGAGTGGCTCGACGCACGCCGACGTAAGACGACCTATGATGCCGCATATGCCCAATGTATACATAATGTATGACTCTGTATGCCGACGTGTTGGCAGAAAATCGCATACATTGTCATATGCTAAGGCAACATCGTCGTAGTGTGACAGCCCCTTGAGTGTCGACTTTGTTGCTTCTTTTGTCCAATCAATGTCGTCCCTGGAAGTGACTAGATCCTATTACGAACTCGCCCTCTGGTGGCAGTGGGGAGAACCAATGCAGCTCACTGTGCAGCATGTTCTGTGGAAAAAGTCTTATAGAGAATGTTCATCACCAAAGCGGCATCTTAGATGGTAAGACAAGTTACAGAAAAGATAGAAGTAATTGTGATTATTCCAGCACAAAAGATAAATTTCCAGGTACTACTCACACACCACAAATCCTGTTCTTAAGTAAAGCTTCTTTTATTTAACGTTATTTATTTAGAGCGCATTGATTTTGATATCTATGGATGTCAAAGATATGGTCATTCTGACATATTTGATTGAAGGAAACCCACTGCCACCACTTAGGCTACTCTTTCTGATAAGCAGGAAGGGGTCTTTTATAGGCACTTTCCCACAGACAGGACAACGCATACCACAACCTTTGATGTACCAGTTGTGGACCATTGGTTGGAACGAAAAAATATCCCAAACTGTATATGGGTCCACTGAGCAGAATTGACAGGATGACCGACACCTTCAGCGGTGGACACGCCACCGCCTCAGCTACATCCCGCTCTAAATCCTGTTCTAAGATGCTAGTCACACCAGGTTTGTGACCATTTACGACCACTTGTGACCAAAAGAAAATGGGTGGTTTCAGCCGGTTGGAAGCAGTCGCAAGAAGATCTCTATTTGGTCCTCACTGGTCACCGAGGAGTTTGCGACCATTTTGGTCGCAAGTAGGTTGCAGGTCGCCAGCAGGATGCCAATCATGTTCTTAGGTTAGCGATCAATCGGCGATCAATCGGCGACCAATCGGCGATCAATTGGTGATCAGTTGGAAATCAGTCCCAGATTGGTCCCAGATTACTCGTCAAGTGAATTGAAGTGTCGGGGGGGTGGGGCATATTGATTTCGGACCAATCTGCGATCAGTTGGGGACCACCACTAAATGATCACTGACTGATTGACGACTGATAGATGACTGATCGAAGACAATCCCCTCGCTACCCAGCTCGAAAAAAGGCCACAATTTGAAGAAATCATCAACAATGCTGATTGGCGATCAATCAACGACCAATCGGCGATCAATCGGTGATCAGTTGGAAATCAGTCCCAGATTGGTCCCAGATTAGTCGTCAAGTGAATTGGAGTGAGGGGGGGATATTGATTTCCGACCAATCTGCGATCAGTTGGGGACCATCAGTAACTGACTGACGACTGAGACGATGACTGATCGAAGACAATCCCCTCGCTACCCAGCTCGAAACAGGGCCACAATTTGAAGAAATCATCATCAACAACCCCTTAAACTTGAACCTTGCTGGAGCACCACAGATGACCTAGCAAATAGTTGTCTCCATGTTTCCATGTTCTCTACTGCCCTCAAACTAAATACCTGTCCATTCCCTGATGTCTTCCACCCTCATCCTTTGTCTTCCCTGTCTTCTGTCTTCCTGCTTTTGACGGTGCCTTGCTATATGGTTTTGTCCATACCTGATGAACGCGAAATGTGGCCATACCACTGCAGTTTGCACCTCTTTACGATTGTCGAAGAAATAGGCCACATTGCCATGGATGACAAATTAGTTTGTTTGTTTGTTTGTTGTTTTACATCCTAGCAACATCTAAGGTCATATCAGGACGGGTACCGACTTGTGACAGTGCGCACTCATGGCGACTTTATAGTGTTGCCCCACTGGGAGACCAGGCGGCCTGCACCATGACCTGATATCCCACTCAGTCACATTAGCCTCACACTGAGCCAACCAGTCCTTGCCCTATCCTAATAATGCCGAGCGCCTGGCTAGGAAGCGACAAGTATCAATTTTCAAGTCATCGGTTTGACTCGACCATGGGCTACCAACATGGGAGACGGACGCTCTAACTCATTTGACCATCCCGTATGGTCTCTATGACAAATTAAAGCTGTTAACGAGATCAGGCCCAGAATAGCATAGCCATGTCTCATGGTGAATTTGATGGCCGTGTGCTGGGAATCACTTGACAGGGTAGTAATGTGTTTAAATTAAGTGGCCTGATGCTTCATGCGTTCCCAGGTTCATCAAATTATGGCTTACACCGTCCAATCATCTAATTAAGGCATCCATCAATATTTCTCTTTTAATCAGGACCATCTAGATAAACCCTGTTCTTGGGCTGGGGGACTTGGACTTGCGCATGCGCCGTGACCATGTTTTCATGAAGAGTCAACAGCGGCAACAGAGCAATACTACAATGATGCAATACTGCGATTCGCTAATAAGATATCAATGCAATACAGCGACACTGTAATACTTCAATACCAAAATACTGCAATACCACATTACTACAATACCGCAATACTGCAATACCACACTACTTCAACACCACACTACTGCAATACTCCAATACCACACTAATGCAATACCACACTATTGCAATACCACACTACTGCAACACCATACTACTGCAATACCACAATAATACAATACCACACTACTGCAATACCACACAACTGCAATACCACAATACTGCAATACCACAATACTGCAATACCACACTACTACAATACCACACTACTGCAATACCACAAAACTGTAATAATACAATAATGCAGTGGTGTGGTATGAAATACCAGACCACTGCAATACCACAATGCTGCAATACCACAATACTGCAATACCACAATAATGCTATGCCACAATACTGCTAAATCACAAAACTGCAATACCACAAGACTGCAATACCACAATACTGCAATACCAGAAGACTGCAATACCACAATACTGAAATACCACAGTATTGCAATACCACAATCCTGCAATAACACAATACTGCAATACTGCAATACCACACTACAGCAATACCACAATACTACAATACCACAATACTGCAATACCACAGTACTGTACTGCACTGCCACACTATTGTAATACTGCAATATCATAATAATGCAATACCACAATAATGCAATACTGCAATATCACAATAATGCAATACCACAATAATGCAATACCACAATACTACAATACCACAATACTGCAATACAACAATACTGCAATACCCCAATACTGCAATATCACAATACTGCAATACAAGAAGACTGCAATACCACAATACTGCAATACCACACAACTGCAATACCACAATATTGCACACACCTGCAACACCACACTACTGCAGTACTGCAATACCACACTACTGCAAGACTGCAATACTGCAATACCACAATAATACAATACCACAATACTGCCATACCACACTACTGCAATACCACAATACTACAATACTGAAATACCACACTACTGCAATACCACAATACTACAATACCAACATACTGCAATAACACAATACTGCAATACCACAATTCTGTGATACCACACTACTGCAATAAAACAATACTACAATACCAAAATACTGTAATACCACAATACTGCAATACCACAATAATGCAAACCCACAATAATGCAATACCAGACCAGTGCAATACCACCATGCTGCTATACCACAAGACTGCAGTACCACAATACTGCAATACCACCGTACTGCTATACCACAATACTGAAAAGTCATGATACTGCAATATCACAAGACTGCAATACCACACTACTGCAATACCACAAGACTACAATACTACAAGGCTGCAATGCCACAATACTCAAATACCCCAGTACTGCAATACCACAATACTGCACTAACACAATACTGCAATACTGCAATGCTGCAATACCACATTACAGCCATACCACAATACTGCAATACCACAATACTGCAATACCACCATACTGCACTATCACAATATTGCACTGCCACACTACTGTAATACTGCAATACCACAAGACTGCAATACCAGACTACTGCAATACCACACTATTGCAATACCACAAAACTGTAATACCACAATACTGCAATACCACACCACTGCAACGACACACACCTGCAATACTGCAATACCACAATACTGCAATACCGCCAATATCGCAATGCTGTAATCCCGCATTGTAATGGAATGCACCAAAATAAGCTGCCTACATACCTGCTTTAACCACTAGTTCCACACGGCTACACCGAAAATATTCCAGATCTTGACAGTGAAAGCCACCTCGTTATAATACAACATAGACAATTGCCTACACTCAGTAATCACAAGTGTCGTAGTTATATTATAATCTGAATAAATTTAGTCTCAATCTGGGACCCACACACTGAGCTGGGAAATTCCATTCTTTAATTGTTAGGCATTCTTCAGCTGACAGATAGCGACTACTTGTTGTTC
>CM059197.1:67507708-67535604 GCA_030323885.1 Branchipolynoe longqiensis | reverse complement strand
ATATTTGGATGTCCGGGGTATTTCTCAGTTCGGGCGGGGACGCTAAATAAGTATATATTTTTTATTTGGCCTAACCAAAGAGTCTAGAAGGACCCATATGTGTGTGGCCGCTGTGTTTCACTGCATTATGGACTATCTACTTCCGGTGTGTGGAATAGTTCATCATCCATCCACCCTATTGGCCAGCAAACTTTCAATCCTTTTCCGCCGTCCACCATAGCTCGCCGCTCCTCTCCTCACTTCTCGGAGGGCCGGTGTTGCGGATTCCGAGGGACACCAGTTTGCGAGGGACACATCGCTTCTGCACATGCGTCAAAATCGAACAGCATCATCACTAACCTTATAAATTTAATATAATGTTTTTGGTAAAGATGTTTTCTATATGTATACCAAACGATTTGTTTCTAGATGATGTAATTTAAGAGATATTTGACTTCTTGTGTATTTTCTGTATGAAGATTGCTTACGGCCATTGACAATGCCTTGAGTTTGACGCTACGCGCAGTGCAAAACGTTAGTTTTATTCAAAAATAATAGAATTCAAGAACCCTAACCTTATAAATTTAATATAGTCTTTATGGTAAAGATGTTTTCTATATGTGTACCAAACGATTTGTTTCTAGATGGTGTAATTTGGGAGATATTTGACTTCTTCTGTATGAAGATTTGCTCACGGCAGTTAACAATGCATTTGAATGGAAGTGTCCCTGTCAAACTGGTGTCCCTCGGAATCCGCATCACGGGCAACCTGCACACTTTCCCCGTCCAATTCTCCTAGTGCTGTATAGTTGTTTGTGAGTGCAGCTTATGCAGTGTGTACGGTATGTGCAGATTGTGTGTCTGTGTGTATGAGGTGGTTGTGAGATGTGTGAGGTGTGGGCGGTATGTGGGATAAGGAGATGGTTGCAGTGTGTGAGGGGTTGGGTTGATTATTGGAGTGTTACGTCCTGGCAACATCTAAGGTCATATCAGGACGGAGCAGTGTGTGAGGTGTGTGTGCATTGTGTGTGAGGTGTGTGGTGTGTGTGGTGTGTGTGGTGTGTGTGGTGTGTGTGGTGTGTGTGGTGTGTGTGGTGTGTGAGGTGTGTGAGGTGTGTGTGTGTGTTGTGGGTGGTGTGTGAGTTGTGTGTTGTGTGTGTGGTGGTGGGTGGGGTGTGTGTGTGGTGTGTGCATAGTGGGTTGTGTGTGGTGTGTGTGTGGTGGGTTGTGTGTGGTGGTATGTGAGTTGTGTGTGGGGGTGTGTGGGTAGTGGGTAATGTGTGGTGGGTGGTCTCTGAGGTGTGTGGCTGGTGTGTGAGTTGTGTGTGGGTGTTGTTTGTGGGTGGTGTGTATGTTGTGTGTGAGGTGTGTGGGTGTGGTGTGTTGAGTAGTATGGGGACGTTTGTGTGGTGTGTGAAGTGTGTGTGTGTTGTGTGTGGTGTGTGTGGTGTGTGTGGTGTGTGTGGTGTGTGTGGTGTGTGTGGTGTGTGTGGTGTGTGTGGTGGGTGTGGTGTGTGTGGTATGTGTGGTGTGTGTGATGTGTGTGGTGTGTGTGGTGTGTTGTGGTGTGTGAGTGGTGTGGGTGTTTTGGTGTGTGTGTGGTGTGTGGGGTGTGTGTGGGTGTGTGTGGTGTGTGGTGGGTGTGTGGTGTGTGCGGGTGTGTGTGGTGTGGGTGGTGTGTTGTGGTGTGTGTGGTGTGTGTGGTGTGTGTGGTGTGTGTGGTGTGTGGTGTGTGTGGTGTGTGTTGTGTGTGTGTGTGGTGGTGTGTGTGGTGGTGTGTGTAGTGTGTGTGGTGTGTGTGGTGTGTGTGGTGTGTGTGGTGTGTGTGGTGTGTGGTATGTGTGGTGGGTGTGTGGTGGGTGTGTGGTGTGGGGTGTGTGTGGCGTGTGTGGTGTGTGTGGTGTGTGGTGTGTGTGGTCTGTGTGGTGTGTGAGCTGTGTTTGGTGTGTGAGGTGTGTGTGGTGTGTGAGATGTGTGTGTGGTGTGTGAGGTGTGTGTATGTGGTGTGCTAGGAGGAGGAGGTCAGTTACTGTCCGGTAATGGACGTGGCTTAGTGTCAGGTACATTGGGGTGATCTGGTCATATTCTACAAACAGCAGCGCCATCTTCAGCGGCTACAGTGGGGAGCTGTACCCGGGGCCGGCTAGTAGGAAAGACTACACTGTGTGACTAGTAGGACCTGACTACACTGTGTCACTAGTAGGACCTGACTACACCATGTGACCAGTAGGAACCGACTACTCTGTGTGACTAGTAGGACCCATATACACCATGTGACCAGTAGCAACCAACTACACTGTGTAGCTAATCGGAACCGATTACACTGTGTGACTAGTAGGACCCGACTACAGCATGTAACTAGTAGGAACCAACTACACTGTGTGACAAGTAGGAATCAAATACACTGTGTGACTAGTAGGAACCGACTACACCATGCAACTAGTAGCAACCAACTACACTGTGTGACAAGTAGGAATCAAGTACACTGTGTGACTAGTAGGAACCGACTACATCATGCAACTAGTAGCAACCAACTACACTATGTGACTAGTAGTAACCAACTACACTGTGTGACTAGTAGTAACCGACTACACCATGTGACTAGAAGGAACCGACTCCACCATGTGACTAGTAGCAACTGACTACACTGTGTGACTAGTAGTAACCAACTACAATGTGTGACTAGTAGGAGCCGACTACACCATGTGACTAGAAGGAACCGACTCCACCATGTGACGAGTAGCAACTGACTACACTGTGTGACTAGTAGTAACCAACTACAATGTGTGACTAGTAGGAACCGACTACACTGTGTGACTAGAAGGAACCGACTCCACCATGTGACTAGTAGCAACTGACTACACTGTATGACTAGTAGTAACCAACTACAATGTGTGACTAGTAGGAACCGACTACACTGTGTGACTAGAAGGAACCAACTCCACCATGTGACTAGTAGCAACTGACTACACTGTGTGACTAGTAGTAACCAACTACAATGTGTGACGAGTAGGAACGGACTACACCATGTGACTAGAAGGAACCGACTCCACCATGTGACTAGTAGCAACTGACTACACTGTGTGACTAGTAGCAACCGATTACACCATTGGACTAGTAGTAGCAACCGACTCAACCGTGGGACTAGTACTCTTGCCGTGAATATGGCCTATGATGCCGACACGGCGTAAAGAAACCACCAATCACTCAATCAAAACTAGTACTCTGCCTAATTATCATATTGACACTCTGTTTTGCCGCCACCATTGTTCAACTGTCTGTACTACATATACCGCTTTGACTAGCGGCTATTTTGACACTTACATATGTAACCATGGGACGACCTCCTCCCTTATTTGCATAGTCAAATTATCTAACAATGTCCAATTGTAATTCAACGACATAGTAGCAGTGCTGCGACACTAGCGACGCCTATTGAGATTTCTTATACTAGAAACACCGGCACAATTTGCAACTTGTCCCCGACATTATAAAAAAAAAACCAGCATTGTGTTCGATAAGCAGGGGGAGGAACCGACCCTCCTGGCTGTTACACTTTCCTCCAGCTGGACTCTTGCTCTTGTCCCGCCACCATTTTATTGCCGCGTGCGCCACCACCCACTCTACAGCTGCCAACACCAGCACTCCACTTCCAGCAGCCAAGCCACACGTCTCTCCTCTTTCGCCCACCCACCCACCTGTCTACGACTCATCGCTATAGTATATCGTCACACCGTATCTACGTGTCACACTACTTCTTGGAGATTTATCCTGCCTCTCATGGATAAGTCTGAATAGACTTGTTTTCACCATTAGACAGTTTGTTGATAGAAAGCCTGAGCCTACACTTGTAGAGATTTTTAACCTCCGACGCCACATAGACATGGTATGAGAGCAACTGGCCTTTGATGACGCTGTAAGTTATACACAGCGGTGGACATCCAAATTGGCAGAGGTGGTGGCACAGGGAATCGAACCACTGACCTTCAGATTAGGAGTCCGACTTAGAAAAAAGACAGACACTCTGACCACTCTGCCACAGAGAACACCACATCCGATCTTACTCATAGCTCTCCTACTTGTCTTATGTCACTACCTTATACAGGTCTACGTCAACCAGTTTGGCTTGAAGGCTCCTCAGGGTGTGGGGTGGGGGGAAATAAACTCTTATTCAACTTCAATACGAGTTCCTCTCCTCCTTGCAAATTACACACTTGACTCATCAACTGGACTTCTGAGTGCACAAGACCGGATGCGCTAGACAACTCGATCAGAGCGCAGGTTTCCCGTGTGGAAGGTCAGGTGTTCAAATCCCAACTGAGTCAAACCAATGACTTATGAAATTGAAACTTGTCGCAACCTAGATTGGCGCTCACTAATAACAGGATTGGGCAAGGACTGGTTAGCATAGTATCAGGATTTTTGTTGTTGTTTTTTTGTTGTTGAAGATTTATTCTGCCTATCGTGGATAAGCCTGAATAGGCTTGTTTTCACCATTAGACAGTTTGTCGATAGAAAGCCCGAGCCTACACTTTTACCGACCCAAGGGATTTTTAACCTCCCACACCACATAGACATGGTATGAGAGCAACTGGCCTTTGATGACGCTGTAAGTTATACACAGCGGTGGAAATCCAAATTGGCAGAGGTGAGGGCACAGGGAATCAAACCACTGACCTTCAGATTAGGAGTCCGACCTAGAAAAAAGTCAGACACTATAACCACTCCGCCACAGAGAACACCATAATGTGACTGAGTGGGAAATAGGGTCATGGTTCCAGTGCCCAGATCTCCCTGTGGGGCAGCATTATAAAGTCACCATGCGTCCGCACTGTCACAAGTTGGTATCCATCCCGATATGACCTTAGATCTTATTAGGATGTAAAACAACAACCAACAAATAAATAAATCTAAGCGCACATATAATCTGAACTGATAGATGGTGTAGGCCTAGTGGTCTGCACTGTGGTGACATCAGGGAGCCTAGGTGGTGTAATGGTTAGCACGTTAGCCCGGAATGCAGGAGATGTGGGTTCTAATCCTGATCTGGGCGCAATATTTCCCATTTTCATCAACCCCACAACATTGGTGTCATGATCCTGTACAAGCTACGCGCTGTATAGTTGCTGAACCTACCCTGTGTCTATATGTAAGTGCATTGCCTGTGTATATGTAATTGCAAGCATTAAAACGACTTATGGACGTAAGCCATTTAAAAGACTTACAATTCCAGGAGGATGAGTGTCGAGCAGTCTGCACTGATCTCTCAGGCAAGGAGCAACCAACATAAACAGTTTGCCGTGGATATGATGGTGTGATCAGGGAGCCTAGGTGGTGTAATGTTTAGCATGCTAGCCTGGAATGCAGGACATGTGCGTTCCAATCCTGCTCTGGACGCGATATTTCCCATTTTCATCACCGCACACGACAATGGCTTGGATTGTATTAATTTTGGAAGATGCGTGTTGGTGGCTCAAGTAAATTTGCAGGCAGGTTTGCAATGTCAGGTTCAGTAACCCTGACTGGGGTCTCCTCCCACAAGTTGCTGTCTCAGCTGTTGCAATCTGCACTTCGACAATCCGCCTACGCGTCATATCAAGTGTGACAGGGACAGCGAAAGCAGTGAATACGCCCAGTGTGATCGTCTGTTGCTACATAGGGTAATGCAGCTTTGGTGCCCTGCGATTTCACAGGACCGATGGCCTAGCAGTGCATTGCCTTTTTCAATGCGAGAGATCGTGGGCTCGATCACTGGCTGGGTCAACAATTTGGAGAAAAGATACTGGCAATTGCTCATTCATATATAATATATATAATAGGTTAGTAATTAATAAGGAACTAGGTAAGGCAAGTCTGATTGAAAAAAGACAACACTATTAAGGTAGACTTAAGTACTGACATCATCATCATCATCATCATCATGCTGTCGGTCGTAATGCGACTAAATACCTCTTTCATTACTTAACTGTCGCTCTCCATTTAGCTCTCTGCTGTGAGAGTGATGTCCATGAATCGGCCTTAATGTCTCTCAGCTTCACGTTTCTCTTGATGGTATCCTTGAACCAGAGGCGAGGCCGCCCTCTCTTTCTGTAACCAGAAGCCAGTTGACAGTAGAGCATCTGCTTTGGTAGCCTGTCTGATGACATCCTCATGAGGTGTCCAGTCCATCGGAGATTCTTTTTGATCAGAAGATCTTTCATAGAGGGCAGCGCTGTCCTGAATACTGAGATATATCTCTATATATGTCTATATCTCTAAATACCTATCTATATATCTATCCACCTATATCTAAGCAGCGAGTGAGGGAGTCGATTCCCTATTGTTGGTGTAGTAGTAAGCTAGATGGGGGCGCCACCAGCCATGTCAAAATTAATATCAAGGGATCGGTAAAAGCAGGTTAGGAATGACTTCTGTAAATATAGAGAGAGTGTGTCATATATACGAATATATCTATACGAATATATATATATATACAAACATAACCACAAGTAGATCTATTGCACATCCCCCCACCACACACATATATCCACCTACCGGTCGCAGTGACTGAATGGGTAAGAGCACTGGCTGTTTTCTTGGGCAGAGGGTTCAAGTTTTCAAACCAAGATTGAGTCAAACAAATGACTTACAAAATTGACTCTTACGCTACCTAGCCTGGCGCTTGGCATTGCGCAGATAGGCCAATGACTGGTTTGTGTGCTATCAGGATGATGTATAATGTATTATGTGAGTATAAAGATACAGGAGGGAATATTACTTATTATTATGATTATTGTTATACTCCGTAAGACACAACATTGTACCGGTGGCGCCATCTCGGCCCACCTCTCCTCAACCGGATATTGACCAGTGTCAGTCGCACCGGAGGATTATTATAGCAGACCTTAGTTAGTCGGAGCAGTTGAGCAAAGTGAAGTTGTGTGAGAATACGCTGACGATTCTGCGGTGTGTAGAACAACACCCCCATGTGGCCTGGCTGTAATGGCACAACACAAGCGTGTGTACCGTAGTGCCAGAATAAACACTCCTCTGTGAGCGCAGCCGTGATGTGCACTCTTAATGATTGCTCCTCCAGTGTAGCTACTGTTCCTCCTGTACTACGCTGCACCAGCATCAATATACATACATACATGTTAAGTTCTGCATCCAATTACACTAACAAAGAGATAGTTAATACAGTTTTGGAAGCATTTAATGGCTCGGATGCGTAAAGATATCAGAACCATCCCTCATCTTATGACAATAGGACAATTCCTGTGACACCCGCTCGGTGACATGCCAGGGAAAAGTGTAACACACTTAAGAGCATTTCAGAAGCCTTGCTCACTCAAGAATGCTGTCAGAGCAGGAGCACAGCAACAATTCTCACTTATCTGATTGGTGGAAGGCAACATAGCCATACTGATTAATCTGCGCGTCACTAGTTATAATGGATGTATACAAAGCACACTTTCACCTTTATATGCGCATATATCAGCTATATATATCTTGGTCTTGTTCCTCGTATATATATATATATATATATATATTTTGTTGTTGTTGTTGCTTAGTCACGTTCTAAAGTATATATATATATATATAAATATATATATATGTATATATATATACTTTGGAACGTGCCTAAACAAAATGGCTCGTTTTTATTTCACATTTATATCCAATGGCAACAAATGACCTATATATACACATAATCTATAACGAATTATGGGAGTATAAATGTATGGAAGGTCACACAATATAAATTCATCCCCTCTTATCTCATTCACCTACCAACAATAGCAGTGGTGCCACTACCCACCCACCTCATCTACCATTGTGCAATACCTGTGTCAGTCGCTTAGAAAATTGTCTTTTTCTTTTAGGTAAGGGCCATTTTGAAAACCTCTTGCCACAGATTATATCTTCTAAACCCACTTGTCTTGTCCTGGAACTGTTGTCTTTATGTGATGTATAAGCATTATACAAGTATAATTAATCGGAAGGTTTCACACCTTATTATATTCTAAGTCATCTACTATACTGATCTGTTATTAAATTGTTCATCTATTATGCAACCGGCATGATTGTGTCGCCCCCTGCCTTCAAATGCTGTAACTTGTCCAGCGATGCTCACTCACTCTGGCCACGATTTCTTTTATTATATATATATATATAGCTGGATTAATATGTTTGTTTGAATATAAAGATATACATATTTAATGACAATTCCAAGTATGGGTGGCATGCAGGCTTCAGGTCTGACGGGTGTGGAGGGGGTGTAACCCTTAAGTGGAAGAGCAGGAAAGGGGGGGGGGGCGACCCCTACTCCGCCCTCAAGGGGGTGGGTGGGTGGGAAGAGCCAATCATAACTCCCCAATTATTACACCTGGTAAGGTCAGCCTGTCACTATCCATGTAACAACAAGTAGAAAAACAATACTATGTTCCATTTGTAAATTAGATTACCAGAGCTTTGAGTCCATCCCCCCATCACATATGGTGGTACTGGTAGGGATTCGAACCCGCGGGGTTCGAATCCGTCCCAGCTAAATCAATGACTAATATTGATACTTGTCCTTACCTAGTCTCACACTTGCCATTACACAGATTTGTTTTGTTAGTTGTTGTTTTACGTCCTAGCAACATCTAAGGTCATGTCAGGACAGCCATTACAAAGATAAGGTAAAGAGCGGTGGAATGGGTAAAACCACCTGCCTGCCTTTGAAATATTAATTGCTTAATCAACTAATGTATATATATATTTTTAATTTTCTTGAAGATTTATACCGCCTATCATGGATAAGTATGATTAAACTTGTTTTCACCATTAGACAGTTTGTCAATAGAAAGCCTGAGTCTACACATTTACCGACCCAAGGGATTTTTAACCTCCCACACTACAAGCCATGGTATGAGAGCAACCGGTCTTTGATGACATTGTAAGTTATACACAGCGGTGGAAATCCAAATTGGCAGAGGTGGGAGGGGGTACAGGGAATCGAACCACCAACCTTCAGATTAGGAGTCCACCCTAGAAAAAAGTCTGACATTTTAACCATTCTGCCACAGAGAACACCACATATACACAAATAAAATGGTAAACTGTTGAGTGTGTGTGTATAAGGGTGGGTTGAACTTCACAAATGGACAGCATGTGTGCTCACCTGGAAAACACAACAGGAATAAAGCTTAGTTAAAGTTACATACTCTGATGGTGTTGAGTTTCTGACATTTTCTGAAATAAACACATTAGATTGTGATTGCAATGATCCACTTTACTTCAATTTGAAGTAACATTTATTTTAAATGGCTAATTTTGGAGATATTTGAAGTGAAAGCATGCAAAATCAATTTTGGCAAGCGTGGCAAGATTCTGACACCATAGTTTTCAGCCGTAACAGGTTCTATTGAATTTGATTAGTATCCCCTTTCTTGGCAGCAACAAATACTTAATCAGTACACCGGTATCTTTTTTGTTGTTGGTAAATATGTTTATTCTGCTGAATAAGTCTTTTGTCAGTGCCGAAGCACTGGTCTTCCAGCCATTTTTCAATTCAGGGTTATTTACACAAAAGGTATATAGAATAAGGTGTACAATACCTGTTGAATACACAATTTTGGCCGGACCACCCCCGGACCAGTCCCCCGGATCACCCCGGACCGCCCCGGATGAAATCGCTATTTTTGGTCGTTTTTGCCTCACTCTCACACCCACCCGGATGAGCCACTGTTAAATTTGCATTGTCCCCCTTTATATATATATATAGTTTCCAAAATTAAACCATTAAGATCAAATTTACTTCATTCTGTTGTGGTTTGTGTGTTGTTTGTTTGTGTTTTACATCCTGATAACATCTAACGTCATATCAGGACAGATACCAACTTGTGATGGTACACGCTCATGACGACTTTATAGTGCTTCCCTATTAGAAGATCAGACAGCCAGCACCATGACCCGATAACTCACTCAACCACATTATCCTGACACTAAGCTAACCAGTCCTTGCCCTATCCTAGTAATGCCGAATGTCAGACTAGGTAGTGAGGTAGTGACACGTATCAACTTTGTATGGCATTGGTTTAACCAGGCCAGGGATCGAACCCACGTCCTTCCACATGAAGCCAAAGAGATATCTCACCAATTCGGCCATCACGTCCAACACGCCACATTTTCACACCACAATAAAGTCGATTATCCCCAAATAAATAGAACACAGGGCTAATGTTTGATACATCAAAGGTGTAGTTATTGAGGTAATATTTGAAGAGTTCAGGCACAAAACCCCAGTAAACGCCAATCCAAAAATTGAATTAAAATAAAAGATTTTTTACCTGAAACTAATTTTAATTCTCATTAATTCCACTTTGTTTGTGATGAAATGTTTATGGAGCAATGAACACAAAAATAGGCACGTAAACAATTAACCGTTTGGAGGGTTGATACCAAAGGTTTATCTCAACATTTGGATTCATGCTTATGAGGTATTGTACCTGAACTGTTCATTTGATAATAATGTCATTGCCCTTACAAAACGTCCAGTTTCAGTGAAAAAGAAAGTGAAAATAAAGAATTTAGTGAATTGTATCGGCAGCAGACGACTTTCAATCAGAACAGACGACAGGTTAGCGTTGTTTGCACTGACTGACTTCATACAACATTAGCTGCTGAATGGGGTAGCGGAATGCGAAATGCCTCCAGTCAACTCACGTAATGTTGCCAATCACGTCCGGCCTCACGTGATTGATGTTAATTTGCACGCGAAATGCCACCACGTTTACAATGGCGGCGGACCGGTGGTTACCCCCATTACACCAACACTTCACACACATTAGGTGTGTGTCGGCTGTACCAACACTTCACACACATTAGGTGTCTGTGGGCTGTACCAACACTTCACACATATTAGTTGTGTGTCTGCTGTACCAACACTTCTCACACATTAGGGTGAGCATCGGTTGTACCAACACTTCACACACATTAGGTGTGTGTCTGCTGTACCAACACTTCACACACATTAGGTGTGTGTGTGCTGTACCAACACTTCACACATTAGGGTGAGCATTGGTTGTACCAACACTTCACACACATTAGGTGTGTGTCAGCTGTACCAACACATCACACACATTAGGTGTGTGTGGGCTGTACCAACACTTCACACACATTAGGTGTGTGAAGTGTTGGCACACATTAGGGTGAGCATCAGTTGTACCAATACTTCACACACATTAGGTGTGTGTCTGCTATACCAACACTTCACACACATTAGGGTGAGCATCAGTTGTACCAACACTTCACACACATTAGGTGTGTGTCTGCTGTACCAACACTTCACACACATTAGGGGGAGCATCGGTTGTACCAACAATTCAGACACATTAGGTGTGTGTTGGCTGTACCAACACTTCACACACATTAGGTATGTGTCAGCTGTACCAACACATCAGACATGTTAGGTGTGTGTGGGCTGTACCAACACTTCACAAACATTAGGTGTGTGTCGGCTGTATCAACACTTCACATGCATTAGGGTGTGCATCGGCTGTAACAATACTTCACACACATTAAGTCTGTGTTGGTTGTACCAACACTTCACACATGTTAGGTGTGTGTCAGCTGTACCAACACTTCACACACATTAGGTGTGTGTTGGCTGTACCAACACTTTACACACATTAGATGTGTGTTGGCTGTACCAATACTTCACACACATTAGGTGTGGTCTCACTGTACCAACACTTCACACACATTAGGGATGGTCTCACTGTACCAACACTTCACACACATTAAGTGTGGTTCCACTGTACCAACAGTTCACATGCACTAGGTATTGACCCACTGTACCAAATCTTCACACACATCATTTGTTGCCATGCTACATACAAACATTTCATACATCAATTGTTACTTTGTTGGTCCAAGCCTTCCCACACATCAGAATCGACTCTCCATGACAACCACCCACAGATAAAAACCTCATTCAAAGAGAATGTTCCAAACAGAGAGATAAACAGGGGGTGAGTCAGGTATCGAAGAGAGAGAACAATGGAAGAGAAAGGAAGGACAGGTAAACGAAGAGAATGTTCGAACAGAGACATACAAACGAGGAGAGGCAGCGATGGAAAGAAATAGTGAACCGGAGAGAGCAAGGAACGAAAGGAAGACTGAACACGAAAGCAAGACTGTTACCATATTGCTATGGAATTTTTATCTTACAGAATCTTGTTGTGTTACATGCTGCAAATTTGTTATTTAACAGTTATTGTATTCCTTATTCTATATACCTTTTGTGTAAATAACCGTGAAATGAAAAATCGCTGGAAGACCAGTGCTTCGGCACTGACAAAAGATTTAATCAGCAGAATAAACATATTTGCCACCAAAATAAAAGAGGAAAAAAAGGCATCTGCTAAAGAGAGTTACTGAAACAGATATAGAGGAAAAGAGCGATGGAGTAACAAAGAAAGCGAGACAGAGAAGAGAAGGAAGAATTGAAATTCAAGAAAGAGAATGGGTGAGAGAATAAGAAAGAGAGAGTGAGAACAAAGGTGAGAGGGGGTAGTAAGTAGAGAAAGAGGATGAGCAGGAAGGAATGATAGAAGAGAAAGAAAGAAAGAAAAAAACGGGAAAATATAGAAGTCAAAATAGGAACAAAGGCAAAGTGAAGTGATGACGTGGAGAAAATTACGCCGGAAGTAAGTAGAGAAGCCTTGGGGCAGATGCCGAGAAGGCGCGTGAGCGGAACCGGAAGTGCGTCACACTGACAGCAATGGCGGCAGAGATGGGGTGTCGTGAAGGCTGGAGCCAGTATTGCGCTTCCCCTACACAGAGGGCAGCATTATGGGGCGTCATTATGGGGTGCTTCCCCTACACAAAGGGCAGCATTATGGGGCGTAGTTATGGGGCGCGTCCCCTACACAAAGGGCAGCATTATGGGGCGTAGTTATGGGGCGCGTCCCCTACACAAAGGGCAACTTTATGGGCTGTCGTTATGGGAGCGTCCCATACACAGGGCAGCATTATGGGGTGTGGTTATGGGGCACTTTCCCTACACCGAGGGCAACATTATGGGGCGTCGTTATGGGGCGCTTCCCATACACCGGGCAGTATTATGGGGTGTCGTAACGGGGTGCTTCCCATACACAGAGAGAGCATTATGGGGCGCTTCCTGTACACAGAGGGCAGCATTATGGGGCGCTTCCCGTACACAGAGGGCTGCATTATGGGGCTTTCTTGCCATCGCAAGCCTGCGGGAATTGCTTGTAGGGTCATAATTTAAATTTGGTTTAGACTGAGTGTTCTATTGACTATTAATATTATCGCAGAACCCTTCGAATTTTAAGAATGCTAAATTAAAAGAAATATCTTCATCTTTTTACCAGTTTATTTTCATGACGTCATCATCATACTGGTTGCCCAAATGAAAATAAAGTGTGGTTGCAGGACATTTTGCGCAAGACTTTCCTCAATAGCAGGGTCACCAAGCAGAGGTACCTTTCCGCACTCTCCCTCCCTCTCCCTCCTTCTCCCTCCCTCCCACTCCCTCCCTCTCTCTCCCTCTCAATCTCCATCTCCATCCCTCCTCAATGATGTATGACAATATTTTCAATAAATATAAATGCTAAATAAATCGCACAAATCCATAAATCAAACGCCGCTTCACAAACGCGAACACAAACCGCGACCCTCCCCCCCACCCATCCCCACCCATCCTGATACAGTCACGCTGGGCTACACGGGTCGGATCAGCATGAGTCGGTGCAGTGGTTGGTGCAGCGTTCCCTCAGCATTTCCATGACAACGCCCTAACCTAACGACGGTTGCCCTCACCATATAAGGCATTGCCAACGTGCGGGACACACAGACAGACAGCACTGACCGTCATAGACGGGCTATAATCCCCCCCACCCACTCCACTTCCCCCCCACTCCCCCCCACACACTCCCCCCTCCATACCCCCCCTCCCCTCCACACAGAGACAGGTGATACATACACACCAGGAGCCATCACCATCAAGCCAGCCTTACTATCCCAGCATCAGCAACTGACGCGCTCCCATCATATCAGTGCCCCAGTTAATGACCTTTCCTCCGTCCAAATAGGTCACCCAACAATGACGCTGACAATTCCAAATTATATCTGGGTCATTCTCCAAAACTGGACACCACATATTTGGTCTCCACGTTACAATGCTGATAATTAAGTCTTTGTTTTATTGATAGCAAGTCATATAATTATTGTAGCCTCTGTCTATTAGGTATGTTAGCAGTTCTACGTGTATTGAAGATTTTGCGATACAGTGAAAATGTGAAAATTTGCAAATTGACACCATAGATGTAGCCAAACATTTTTCAACTTATTTTTCAACTTTTTTCTTGTAAGTGATAACCTTGTCTGCTTAACAGTAATCAACAAAATCTTGTTTGACTATGTTGTATATGTTAAAATGAGGTTCTAGATGTGTCTTTGATTTTCATGTTACACGAGTGATATTAATGTATTGCTCAATTTGTATAAGATCTAATTCAAAAAGTGAAACTCATTTTTTTCAACTCTGACATATGCACAACATGCAAACCTTCATAAGACATTGGATTAGGCTATTATTTGGAAGGATGCTTGCTATTATTTGGAAGGTTTTCACTTTTGGTTTCCAGGTCACACTTTTGTGCCCAGTTTTAGAGAATGACCCATCTATCTATATTATTTGATGGAATGGTATGTCCTCGCAACATCTAAGGTCATACCAGGACGAATACCTTATATATTATGTATATATCCCTATAGATGATGTGTAGCGCTCGCAATTTCAATTCATATATATCCATTTAGATATGTGATATATAACGCATTATGTGAATATAAAACCATGGGAGGGTATTTATTCTGATTGTTTTCATAGATTATATATGAATTGCCTCTAAACAACTGACAAATAAGACCGGTGGTGCCGCCACTGGTTGTTCTCAAACCCAACGGATCCAAACTGATGTCAGTGGTACCGGAGCATTTTTTTTTTTTTTTAATGCAAGGTCATTTTATTTCCTAGAACATATCTTACTCGACCCACTTTATTCACGTGTTGCGTTATTCTCTTGTGGCAACCTTTATGCATAACACGTGCATGTTCCATTCTCAGAATTACAGATTTCCGAGTAAGCACACATATAGTCAGTAGATACACAGGGTGTAAGATATGTAAGTATCCGAACGCCCCCCCCAATAACAGGACGTGACGTGATCGAAGTCGAGAACCAATAAAGTCAGTTATCTTACAGAATCCAGTGTGTCGATACATCTTTACATGGTGTCAGATGTTAAGGTCGAATTATGGCGCTTCACGGGTTGAAACCACCAGGATATCTGAACCTGGACGAGAAGATGGCGGTCAATTGGCGATGCTGGCTACAGGCATACGAAATATATGCTGTAGCAGCTGGAGTATCGACGAAAACAGAACGTATTCAATGCTGCGTATTTTTGCACATCGCGGGGGTGGAAGCCCAGAAAGTTCATAGGACGTTCACACTGGAAGGTACGGACAAAGACAAAATACAGCCATTGGTAGACGCGTTTGCACGATATTGTGAAGGTAAAACGAATTTGACAGTCATTCGTTACGAGTTCAACTCATTTAATCAGGCAGAACAAAGTATGGATTCGTTTATAAGGGAACTTAAACACCGTGTGCAATATTGCTGTTATGAACAATTGGAATCTTCGTTGCTATGTGACAGACTTGTGTGCGGTGTCACGGATGATATATTAAGAAACAAGTTGTTACAGTTGCCAGATCTCAAGTTAGAAGAGTGCATACAACTATGTCGATTAAGCGAAATCAAATCCGCCCAAGTAAAACAGAGGGACGTACACCAAGTCGATGCGGTACATACGGGATATACGAACAGACAACGGCCAGCAGCAGGGACGTCTCCTTGGTTACGGCGATCAGCTGGTCGATATCAACAACAACAAGCGAGTCGACGAGCGGGTAACAAGTGTAATCAATGCGGATATACACATGCAACAGGGACGTGCCCAGCTAGAGGCAAAGAATGTCTAGGATGTCGAAAAATTGGACATTTTGTGAAGATGTGCCGGTTGCAGCAAGACACAGGTAGGAATGCAACCGTATACGAGATTGATGTGACAGAGGACATCAGCGCTCATCAGGAAAGAGACAGTAACAATGATGATGTGAATGGGGACTTGTTTGTAGGCACATTGTGTACTAGTGACAATGAGAACAATGATTTGTGGTACACTGTGTTTTGTGTCGGTGGCCTAAATATCCGCTTTAAATTGGATACTGGATCAGAAGCCAATATTTTACCGCTAAGAATGTACAATAAAATAAGTAAAGCATGTATGGTTCCATCATTATGTCATTTAGTGACATATGGTGGGCATAGGATTCGCCCGCATGGGGAGGTGTCCCTTAATGTCGAGGGCCACTGCATCAAATTTCAAGTGAGGGACGCCGGGTGCGCGATTCTAGGAAAACAATCGTGTGTCCAACTAGGCTTATTGGCGCGGTTAGATGTCTTGGGCACCGTAGAGGGTGATGAGATCGCAAATCAACTGGTAAGGCAATACTCAAAGGTTTTTCAGGGTTTAGGCCTCATCAAAGTTAATGCTAAGATTTACATTGATAAGAACATATGCCCTGTAATCGACCCTCCACGTCGAGTGCCATTAGCAATTGTGGACGATGTCAAAATAGAACTAAAAAGGATGTTAGACCTAGGGGTTATCATAAAACAAGACGAGCCGACCCCTTGGGTGAGTTCTGTAACAATAGTCAGGAAACCAGGAAAATTACAAATATGCCTAGATCCTACACGGTTAAATACTGCTATCCTACGAGGTCCCTACCCAGTTAAAACTGTCGAAGAGGTGGTAGCAACATTGCACGGTGCCAAATATTTTTCAGTGCTTGACGCAAATAGCGGATACTGGCAAATCGAACTCGACAATGAAAGTTCGAGATTATGCACGTTCAACACCCCGTGGGGCAGATTCAGGTTTACGAGACTTCCGTTCGGCATCAAAACAGCAGGAGATATATTCATACAGGAAATGAATCTCATTCTAATGGATCTGCCAGGGGTACATGTCATCACAGATGATATATTGGTACATGGGTCAACAATTGATGAGCATAACTCAATATTAGAAGCTGTTCTGAAGTGAGCTATTCAAGTAAACCTGAAACTGAACCCGAAAAAAGTCAAAGATATGTAGGACAAGTGTAAATTATGTAGGACATGTTATAACATCCGAAGGTATGCAACCCAATGCTGACAGAATACAAGCAATTGTCGACATGCCCAGCCCGTCAGACAAACCCGCATTGCAACGGTTCTTAGGAATGATGGGTTATGTACACAAATTTATCCCCAACATGGCGCATATAACAAAGCCGTTAAGACAAATATTAAAAAAGGACATAGCTTGGCATTGGGAAGAGGACCAAGCCTTAGCTTTAAAAAATTTGAAGTATCTATTGACTACCGCACCAGTGTTGAGATTCTTCAATAGCAGAGAACACATTGTTCTGCAAGTAGACGCATCCAAATTTGGATTGGGTGCCACCTTGTTTCAGGATAAATTACCAGTAGCTATGGCATCCAAAGCACTAAATAACACCCAAATCAGTTATGCGGTAATAGAAAAAGAGTTATTAGCCATTTGTTTCGGATGCAATAAATTTCACGATTATATTTATGGAAACGAAATCACAATCATAACAGATCATATACCCTTGGTAGCAATAATGTTGAAACCGGTGCATTCTCTATCAGCAAGAATGCAACGAATGCGTATGAGGCTGCAAAATTATAATATTGAAGTACAATATTTGAAGGGTACTGAATTATTCTTTGCAGATACCCTATCAAGAGCCCATACATCAAGTGTGACCCCTGACAACCTATACGATCGGGAAATATCAGTAGCGTCAATTGGGATTGATCCTGACGTGGTCCAAGCCGTTAAGCGGGAAACAGTGTTGGATCCGACACTGATAACAATTAGTGACTTGTCGATACATGGTTGGCCTAGAGAGGGAAAAGCCCTCGACTCAGATGTTCAAATGTTTTTTAGATTTAAGGACAAAATTACCATGTCTGAAGGGGTACTGTTAAGGGGTTCACAAATTATTATCCCTAAATCGATGCGAACAGACATGTTAAAAAAATTGCATGAAGCTCATTTAGGTATTATAAAAAGCAAACACTTGGCGAGGGACACTGTGTTCTGGCCAGGGATGATGGGAACGTTAGAAGAGACGGTATCCCGATGTACTATTTGCCAAGAGTGTCGAAAAATGCCAGCGAAAGAACCGTTAATCAACCATGTGATAACCATGTGATACAGTATGCAGTATACAATACACAGTATAAATATATAGTATACAATATACAGCATGCACTATGCAGTATACATTATTTAGTATGCAATATACAGTATGCAGTATACAGCATACATTATATAGTATATAATACACACTATTCAATATGAATTATGCAGCATAAAATATACACTATGCAGTATACATTATGTAGCATACACTATACAGAATGGAGTATACAGTATACATTATATAGTGTACAGTATACAATATGCATTATGCTGTATACAATATAAGTATGCATTATACACTATGCATTATGCACTGTGCAGTATACATTATATAATATACAATATGCATTACGCAGTAAACAATATACACCATACATTATACATTATACAGTATACACTATGCAGTATACATCATACATTATATACTATGCATTATACAGTGCACGGTATACATGATATAATATACACTATACAATATGCATTACACACTATACAACATACATCATACAGTATACATTATAAGTAAAATTATACAGTATACAATATACCTTATACAGTGTGCAGTATGCATTATATAATATACAATATGCATTATGCATTATACAATATACAACATACATCATACCGTATACATTATACAGTATACAATATACAGTACACATTATACATTATGCAGTATACAGTGTGCAGTATAATTATATAATATACACTATACAATATGAAGTATACAATATACAACATACATAAATACATTATACAGTATACAATATGCAACATACAAAACATGCAGTATATGCATGAATCTGGTCATGGCCCCAATGTCATGGGAGACTTGGGTTTCTTTTTACAAACAAAGTGAAACAGCATTCGAACCCAAACTTGTGAAATTCTGGATATAACGCAGAAACCATTATCCCATCTAGAGTCTATGATGCCATCAACCCATACACATACCTGTGCATGTGGCAATTCACCTGGGGAGGTATTTGCACCTCATTACACTCACCCCCCCCCCTGGAATTGTACATCTCATACTTTTAATTACAAATATTCAGGTAGTGCACTTGCAGTATATACATACATACAAACCTACGTACATGCCTACATACATACTGTCATGGGGGTGATGAAAATGGGAAATATTGCGCCTGGAGCGGGACTCGAACCCACATCTCTTTGCATTCGGGCCAGTGTGCTAACCATTACACCAACTAGGCTCCCTGATATCACCACACTACCCACGCCTACCTGTCTATGTGGTGACTTGCCTGAGAGGTCAGTGCAGACTACTACAATACCTACATACATATCTACCATTCATACCACCCGTCCTGATATGACCTTAGATGTTGCTAGGACGTAAAACAACAACAAACAAACATACATACCTACATACATACCTACCTACCTACATACATACCTACCTACATACATACCTACATACATACCTACATACCTACCTACATACATACCTACATACCTGCATACATACTTACATACAGACACATACACAGGGATGATCCAACACTATACAGCACGCCGCATGTACACAAGGCTGCCAACATTGGAAAATGAAAAACCGGAAGATTTTAAGGGGTGTTGGTTATATTGGTGGTTCTGGGGGTTAAAACTTCAGAAAAAAAAAGTTAAAATCTTAGATGCTCTGTGGTGCATTTTGGACACAATAATCCATATTATATAATATTACTAAATAAAAAAAAACCAGAAGATTGGCGTAATGTGATGATGGGGACATCAAATATCACCCACCTTACGGTGAAACCGTAATGGTTGGCAACCCTGTATGTATGTACAGAATCCTGGTCATAGCACCAATGTCATGGGGAGGCGTTTTTGAAAAAAAGAAAAAAAAGGGAAGCATTGCACCTAGAGTGGGATTCGCACCCACACTTCTGCCATTCCGGGGCTGGCGCCCTAACCACCACGCTACCCAGGCTCCCTGGTGCAATCAACCAACCCACGCATACCTAATTGTGTACTTGCTACTTCAACTGGGGATGGGTCGGTGCACCTCAATAAACATGCTTTATTAGGTTTGAGTCTCTCATTGATGGTGATTTTACGCCAGGACATTATTTGCTTTCCTCCTATTAATTTGCTTCGGATATGTCTTTGACTTCCTGTTGCAAGTGCAAATTAGGACAGGTTGATCTCAGTCGACATGTCGCTGATTGACTTGGCATTTTCTCGTGGGTTCGAACCCGGGTCGAGTCAAAGCAATGACTTAACAATTTATACTTGTTGCTTCCTAGCCAGGTGCTCGGCATTATTAGGATAGGACAAGGACTGGTTGGCTCAGTGTCAGGATAATGTGACTGAGTGGGATATCAGGTCATGGTGCTGGTGGCCTGGTCTTCCAGTGGGGAAGCACTATAAAGTCGTCATGAGTGCGCACTGTCACAAGTCATGTGACAGTGCGCACTCTTCCAGTAAGCTTGGCCACATTTTGGTGTTTGGAGTGGGGGGGTGATGGTGTAGGGGGGGGGAGTGGGAGAGTGGTGAGTGGAACTATGGTAACACTTCAGCTTCCATTATGTCTCCTTCTGGTGTTTGAATGGAGGGGGTGTGATGGTGTAGGGCGGTGGGAGTGGGAGAGGGGTGAGTGGAACTATGGTAACACTGCAGGTTCCATTATGTCTGCTTCTGGTGGTTGAAGGGTGGTGATGGTGTAGGGGGATGGGTGTGGGAGAGGGGTGAGTGGAACTATGTTAGGTGGGTCATATTAACACTGCAGGTTCCATTATGTCCTCCTTCTGGTGGTTGAAGAGGGGGGGGGGGGTGATGGTGTCGGGGGTTGGGAGTGGGAGAGTGGTGAGTGACACTATGATAGCACTGCAGGTTTCATTATGTCCTCCTTCTAGTTTGCCTTAATGTTCAGATCCATTCCCAATATGCTGATGTCAAGAGTGTAATAATAACGAAATACAAAATTATACATTCGCATAATAGTCTGAGTGGATGTTTGGTGTGATTTTCAAACAGTAATTGCCAAAGGCGATAGCCCATTGGAAATCAGTCCAGTTCTAATAAAAAAATTGCACCGCATGCACAAATCGTGTTGTTCGATTTTTGTTTTGTGTGCACGGATCTAATTTATTCCTTTCAACTATGCTTCTTATGGCATTAGTTCCATTCTACTGAGTAAAGAGTACCTCAGTAGCAAGCGCTATCAGGCCTTCTCCATTATAGAAAAAATCGGCATCTTTATGTACTATGTCATTCATTATGTACTGAGTAAAGAGTACCTCAGTAGCAAGCGCTATCAGGCCTTCTCCATTATAGAAAAAAATCGGCATCTTTATGTACTATATCATTCATTATGTAGATATAAATAATGACGCATTAGTTCCATTCTTCTGAGTAAAGAGTACCTCAGTAGCAAGCGCTATCAGGCATTCTCCATTATAGAAAAAAATCATCATCTTTATGTACTATATCATTTATTATGTAGATATAAATAATGACGCATTAGTTTCATTCTTCTGAGTAAAAAGTACCTCAGTAGCAAGCGCTATCAGGCCTTCTCCATTATAGAAAATAATCGTCATCTTTATGTACTATATCATTCATTATGTAGATATAAATAATGATGCATTAGTTCCATTCTTCTGAGTAAAGAGTACCTCAGTAGCAAGCGCTATCAGGCCTTCTCCATTCTAGAAAAAAAAAATCGTCATATTTATGTACTATGCCATTCATTATGTAGATATAAATAATGAAACGACCAACATGTTATGTATTCCTTTAATAACTCATCATCAATGCAAAACCACCAACCGGGAACCACCGCTGGCTCTGCACAGTCTCCGTCTCTCCCGACTCCCATCTAGTGATACACTCTGCTAAGGCCAAATAAAAAAATAGTTGATCGTCCTTTTGAAATATAAATCTGGGTCGGGCGGGGAGTTTTAATTTAAATTTAATATCTTTCTGGCATATCCCGTATACGCAATACGTAACTAGACGCGATGAGTTGAGCGTCCACCTCCCGTTCTGATAGGTTGTGGGATTCAAACTCCTGGATTCGAACCCTGGCCGATTCAAACCAATGACTTAGAAATTGATACTAAAACTGAATTGCTGCTATTTTGACACATTTTTAACAGTTAACAAACACTATATTCAGAGGCGGCTGATTTTTCAGGCACGAGTGGGGACGATCACCAATTATATTTTTAATTTGGCCTCATTTCAAACATTATGCACAATATCAAAGAACGAAGCCACTGATCTTCAACATGTTCCCTGTACCGTCATTGTAATATTTGGGTCAATAACCTTAATGTGGAAAGACATTTCTACTCGTCTCTAGAGAAAAGCCTACAGGCTTTTAATATTGTATTGAGGTGCACTGACCTCCTCAGGTGAAATGCCACATACACAGGCAGATGTGGGTAGGTGGAGTCCATCTGGGAACCTAGATAGTCTTAGAACGCTAGTCTTGAAATAGTAGAGGTGTGTCTCTGAATCCCATCATCATCATCATCATCATCATCAATCCCTTAACCATGCGGATCATAAGGGCATCATAGATGACCTTGTAACCAGTTTTCGCTAGTTCTCCCTGTTCTCCACTGCCCTCTGGCACTTGCCAAACTCCTGACCTGTCCATTCCCTGATGTCATCTTCATACCTCTTCCTTTGTCTGCCTTTGTCACTCCTCCCGCTGGATTTGGAAGTCTTTTAAATTCTCATTTAATGCTTACAATTATATACATACAGGCAATGCACTTACATATATATATATACATGGTAGTTTCAACAACCATACAGTGCGTAGCTTGTACAGGATCTTCGGTCACGGTAACCAGTGTCATGGGGGGTGATGAAAATGGGAAATATTGTGCCTAGAGCGGGACTCGAACCCACAGCTCTTGAATTCCAGGCCAGTGTGATAACCATTACACCACCTAGGCTCCCTGGTGTCACCATCCTACCCATGCCTACCTGTCTTGAAAACCATTACACCACCTAGGCTCCCTGATGTCACCATCCTATCCACGCCTATCTGTCTATGTGGTTCCTTTCTTGAGACGTCAATGCAGACTACTACAATATAATATCTCTGGCGAAACTTGAGAAAATAACTTCATCCGTGGAATATTAAATCATCATTTACCGAAAAATATACAAAGCAAAATTTAAAAAAAATAAAAAAAGATTTGAGCAGAATAAAACTGATGACTATGTGAAATCAGATTGGTTCTGTTACTGCCCCTTTAAAGAATGGCTGGCTGAGGGCATTTCTGGTGGATGCAGGCTGGCTGACCCTATCGGGTATATTATGAGGCAGGATTGATTGCTGTACATGTTTATCGTTCAGTGTGTGTATACACACTGGCAGAACTGTGTGTACAACACATACGCTGGTCTGCACAGCACCCTCCCCCCAACTGCCCTACGCTACCGGATCATCGCCATCACTGCAATCAGAGAAGAAAAGATGGTCAAGTGAGTTCACTTGTTTGTTTGGGTTTTACTTCCTAACACTAACAGACGGGATCAGTGGGGATGGCCGAATGAGTTGAGCGTCCGTCTCCCCATTTTCGGTAGATCGTGGGATTCATACCCACGGGTTAGAACCCTGGTCGAGTCAAACCAATGACTTCCAAAATTGATACTTGTCGCTTCCTAGCCTTGCGCTCGACATTATTAGGATAGGGCAAGGACTGGTTGGCTCAGTGTCAGGATAATGTGACTGAGTGGAATATCAGGTTAAGTTGCTGGTGGCCTGGTCTCCTAGTGGGGCAGCACTATAAAGTGCCATGAGTGTGCACTGTTACAAGTTTGTACCCGTCCTGATATGACCTTAGATGTTGCTAGGACTTAAAACTGCAACAACCAGCATAACACCCACCACTACCCTAACATACCGGATGATCGCTATCACTGCAGTCAGAAAAGAGAAGATGGCCAAGGGAGTTCACTTGTTTACTTGGGTTTTACGTCCTAACAACATCTAAGGTCATATCGGGACAGGTGCTGACTTGTAACGGTGAACACTAATGGCGACTTTTATAGTGCTGTCCCTGTGGAAGATATGACCACTGGTATCACAAAATAGAATCGCCACCCTCAAAATTGTCTCCACTCCTCAGCGAATCTATTTCGAAATAAAATCTCCCCCTTAAAAGAGAATCGCCCGGAACCATGACATTCAATTTCATATATATGTATTCATGTGTATATAAACATATGAGCCTGTCTCAAAAAGGTGATAACTCTTTTTTCTTTTGTCCATTGTAACAATTGACACAAAACAGCACAAAAACGGTTACACTGAAAACACAAGGACATTTGCTTCAAATCAATATGTATTCTATTGGGATTATGAAACACCATGTAAAAAAGAAATCAGTTTATCCTGAGGAAATGCATGAGCAGATAGTATTGTAAAGTCGACGGCTGGCAGCTGTGGTTGTGTAGGCAGGCTAAATAGGACATCACTACAGGCAAGTATAGAGAAGGAAGGCAAGATATAGAGTGTGCAGAAGGAACCAGAAGGAGCTTGCTTCGTTTATTATATATATAGGTTTTAGAATCCAAGATGGCTGTACACACCTGATTAATCCCTCCAATCACCAACGGGCATTCTTATTCAACCAATGAACATTCAATATCCTTGTAACCAAGGCATGGTTATGTCTGGCTACAGTGCCCTGTTGTGTCTGTTCTGCAATGATCCGTAAATAACACTTGGGGGGAGGGGGTATGTGAGGAGAGTTCCAAAGACTCTCTCACATGTCAAGAAGTGACCCTCTCTCATGTCAAGAAGTGACCATCGTTTACTATCTATATTAATATACAATTTCTATCTTTAATCAGTAATGGATCACCAACACCACATATACCTTATATGCCTTTGGTTTTACATACCATCTACCATTATATAGACCATTTGCAATTTATTATGCAGTAGTTCTCATCATCCTCCAAGGTCTCAAATATCGGAAAATTGTACAGTATGTTGATCGTTACAATGGACAAAGTTGTGTCCCATATTGCTTAGCACCTTTTGAGACAGTCTCATATATTTATAAATGTATACACATATACAGGTGGTTTCATTTCGAAATAAAATAGAGGGAGGTGGAGGATTGGGGTGGATGTGGGAACGGAGGGGGGGGGGGGGCAGATGGTGGTTATAGGAAAAGGCGAGTGGGAGGGGAAGGGGTGAGTGGGTGGGAGGAGAGGGGAGGAGGTGGGAGGTGAGGGGAGGAGAGAGGTGGAGTTCGGAGGTGAAGGGAGAGGAAGGGCGTTTTATTCCGAAATAAAATCTCTGGGGCGATTTTATTTCGACATATAATTGCCGTGGAGGAGGAGAATTTTTGAGGGGGAGATTTTATTGTGACACCGACAGCATGACCTGATATGGGTTAGGTGGGGGTGAGGTGGGGGTGAAAGGGAGTTCGGTTCTTTGGTTATTGTCAAGAAAGCTAACCAGACGGGATGGCCGAATGAGTTAGAGCATCCATCTCCCGTGTTGGTAGATCGTGGGATCGAATCCTGGTCGAGTCAAACCAATAACTTAAAAATTTGATACTTCTCACTTCCTAGCTAGGCGCTTGGCATTACTAGGATAGGGCAAGGAGCAGTGGAATGAGGAAGACCAGTCGTCTGTGACTGAAATTTCCCCTGCTTAAACAACTAATGTACCCCCAAAAAAAGCTGAAGTTTCAGACTTCCGCTCAGTAAATGGCTAAAGAACCACCACACTAAAATAATGACACACATTAAAAAGCAATTAAGGAACAAAGGTGCTCCACCATAGCAAAAAGTGCCCCGGCATGGCGAACAAAAAACTTTACTTAAGTGCCCAACAATCGCTGTTTTTTGAGTAGGCAGTAACTTTCTCATGATGTCATCAAATTCTGCCAGTGGAGAGTTTTTGCAAACGAAGGGAGATATTGCACTTAGAGTGGAATTAGAACCCACACTCCTGCCATTCCGGAGCTAGCATCCTAACCATTAGGCTATCTAGGCTCCCTGGTGTAATCAACCTCCCCATGCCTACCTGTGTATGTGTCATTTCACCTGGGGTGGATCAGTCCACCTCACTGCACATGACCCCCTACAGGAATTGTAAGTCGTGTACTTACAATTACAAATATCCAGCGGATGGCTCAACACTATGCAGTGTGTAGCATGTACAGAATCCTGGTCATGGCACCAAAGTCATTTTGAGGCGCTTTTGCAAGCGACCAGAAACATTGCATTTAGAGTGGGACTCAAACACACCCTTCTACCACTCTGGGGGTAGCATACTGTAGTAGTCTGCACTGACCTCTCAGGCAAGGAGACACATAGACAGGTAGGCGTGGGTAGTATGGTGATATCAGGGAGCCTAGGTGGTGTAATGGTTAGCACACTGCCCCGATGCAAGAGATGTGGTGAGTCCCGCTTAGGCGCAATATTTCCCATTTTCATCACCCCCAGAATGGTTCTGTACCAGATCCTATACAGCTATGCTGTTGGTTGTTGAACCTGCCCTGTGTATGTATGTGTTCAGGTATGTATATAATAGCACATACACAGGTAGGCGTGGGTAGTATGGTGATATCAGGGAGCCTAGGTGGTGTAATGGTTAGCACACAGCCCTGGAGTGCAAAGAGATGTTGGTTCGAGTCCCGCTTTAGGCGCAATATTTCCCATTTTCATCACCCCCACGATACTGGTTGCTGTCACCAGGATCCTATACACGCTATGTGCTGTATGGTTGTTGAACCTGCCCTGTGTATCTATGTGTAAGTGCATTGACTGTATGTATGTAATTGTAAGCATTAAAAGACTTACAATTCCACGGGGACGAGTGTAGTAGTCTGCGCTGACCTCTCAGGCAAGGAGCCAGATAGACAGGTAGGCGTGGGTAGTATGGTGATATCAGGGAGCCTAGGTGGTGTAATGGTTAGCACACTGCCCCGGAGTGCAAAGAGATGTAGGTACGAGTCCCACTCTAGGCGCAATATTTCCCATTTTCATCATCCCCCACAACAATACTAACCATTCGCCTACTTCGACTCCCTGATCCTATCAACCTACTCATACATCTACGTGTGTCTGTGACATTTAACCTCGGGAGATCACTGCATCCAACTGCAAATCTAACCAATGGACATATTTTGAGGGGGACAAAAGAAGTAATTTCTGAAATTGGAAGTTCCATGCAATAATATTTAATAGAAACCTAAATTCTAAAGATTGTACATTTTGTTTTAGTGATCGTCGCCGGTACCATGACCCGATTTCCCACTCAGTCACATTATCCTGACACTGAGCTAACCAGTCCTTCCGTTATTATAGACATGCCGAGGACCAGGCTAGGTGGCAACATATATTCAATTTTGTAAGTCATTGGTTTGACTCAGTTGGGATTTGAACGGGAAGCCAGTGCCTTAACCGATTCGGTCATTGCCTCCAGTGTGTACATAATGAAGGTGAGCTGTCTGGCACTTTGTAATTTTAAGTTATCAGATTTACAATTCCATGAAGACACGTGACCTCCTCAGGTGACCAGACGGGATGGCCGAATGAGTTGAGCGTCCGACTCCCGTTTTGGT
>CM059197.1:67453758-67507209 GCA_030323885.1 Branchipolynoe longqiensis | reverse complement strand
CCACAGTCACATTGTTCCACTGTCACATTGTTCAACTGTCATATTGTCCCATTGTGACATAGTCCGACTGTCACGCTGTCCGACTGTCACCTGGTCCGACTGTCACCTGGTCACGCTGTCCTACTGACCAGCTGTGCACTGTCACACTGTCATTGACCAGCTGTACAACTGCCACATTATCACACGTTCACACTGTCGACCCATTCTCCCATTGTACCGCTGGCCAGCTGTACACTGTCACACTGTCACACTGTCACATGGTCACACTGTCATGCTGGCTCGATGTCGCACTGACATGTGGCGACGCTGTCACACCGGGTACACTGTCCCACTGTCCAGCTTTCATACTGTCATACTGTCAGACTGTCACACCGATACGTGGTCACACTGTCGCATTGTCCCTTTGTCCCTTGGTATCACTGTCACACTGTCACATAATCACACAGCCACACTGTGACACTGGGTAGGCCTACATTGTCACAGTGTCCTACTGACACGCATTTATGCAGCTACACTGCCACACTGTGTACATTGTCACTCTGTCCTACTGACACGCTGTCATGCCAGGTACACTGTCATAATGTCACGCTGTCACACCGGATACACTGTCACATTGTTCCACTGTCACACGGGGTACACTGTCACACCAATATCCCGATGCATCTTCATACTGAGGACTCTCCCCCTCCCCCCACCCTCCCGCCCCCACATAACTCCATACACACATTGATGCCCACTGACACTGACACTGACACTGACATTGACACTGACACTGACAGCTGCGTCCTGCGTTCTCTCAGGGCGGATACCGCGGGCAGTGTCTCCTGCTGCTGCCTCTCCATGCCGACATCCCGAAAGCTGCTGCGCGTCATTTCCTGCAGCAACATTGTAAGTTCACAAAGCGCTTCCTCCTGTCAGAAAAAAAAAAGTCTCTTTAGGTATGTCTTCTTGTCCTGTGACCTTTTACCCGGTGGCTAAATTTGGATAGCGTGAGCTTCACGTGCGGAAGGTAGGGAGTTGGATTCTGGGTTGAGTCAAACCAATGACTTACAAAATTGATAAAAGTCGTTACCTAGCAGGCGTTCGGCATTACGAGGATAGGGAAAGAACTGGTTAGCTCAGAATTGGGATAATAAGCCGTGTTCACACGGACAAAATGTGAGGCGTATCACACAAATCGAATCAGGTGAGGCGAATTGGTTGCGTCCACACGGGCAAAATTATCCGCATCACAGGAATCGATTCACGTAGACTACCTCGCTTAGGTGGTTTACACGATCCGCATCACGTGAGTCGAATCAGCCCTAATCCGCATCAGACGTGCGTTCACACGAGAAATGTGAGGCGAACTATACAAGTCGCTTTCTACGAATCGATTTACATTGCCCGTGTGAACACGGCTTATGACTGATTGGGAAATCAGGTCATGGTGCTGGCCCGGCTAACACATAACATTAAGTAATGTCAGGCTAACGTTAGTATTTGGTTATGGTACACTGTAACATCACAGTAACGTTATACTGATGTTATACCATGTATTGTAATGTTATAATGTCATAGTAACGTTATGCTGATGTTATAACATGTATTGTAATGTTTTGGGGTCTATTATGACTGAGACAGAGGGTAGCCATCTTGGAAGAGACTGTAAAGACATGTGAGATATAAAGTATACCCAAATCTAATCCGACTTAATCTAGTTGATATTGGTGTGATCTTCACTACAAATTTCGCAACGAGGACGGGATGATCTGGGCCATACATCTTATGACCATTTAATGGGAAACTAACCTGCATTAAATTAAGTGACATTCAAGAAAAGTAAGTGAACCAACTTACACATAAGGAAGGGCCACTGCAGGGCAACCAGAATCAAGGATCACAGCAAGTACATGTTCAAAACATTGTACCAGGGTACTTAGGGCAACATGGCTATGAATCTTCCATTATCGTTTAACATTCAATGTTTTGTGAAAAAATCACAAGGATGTTAAAAAACGTCTTTAGAATGTTATAAAATAACATTATATATCGTTTTTACTCCATACAAAATAACATTTATATGACGTTTTTCAATAACAATGTACATGTTAGTCCTAACATGCGTAATTCACAGGGCGAAGGCGGGACCAACATGAATGGCTATGGTGGCGCCATCTACAGGGCACCCTGGAATTAATATCTACTGGCCCGGCACCCCCATGCCCCATGGTGGATCTGCCCCGAACTAGCGTCCGCCACCCCCTCCAGGGCCCTAACGGCTCCATCCTCCCGGGAGTCAAAATTCCCGCCAAAATGATCACGTGACCGAACCCCACCAGGTTCAAACCACACAACCGCCTAACCACCCAACACGAGAACACCTACCCTTTCTTCCCCCACCCACCCACACCGCTGGGAAGACATGTGGTGGGTAGGGTTGAGGGTTCGAGCCCCGCCCAACTGACGTTGACATTTCTGAACTTTGAACTTGACCTCGGATATTGACCTATGATGACATTGAACTGATTGACTGATGTTACGTAATGCTCACTGTTACATAGTGCTCATTTTGGCCATAAGCCCTTCTCTCTATCATGCACAAAATAAAAACCACTATACCACACACTCTGACATTCTATAACATTATTATTTAGTCACTATGATGCTTTATTGTTAGTATGATGTGTATTATCTCCAGATGATGTGCACTACTAATTTATAGGAAGATAGACCAATTCGTTAAGCTATCATGAACATCTAAAGATTGATCAAATTGATATATTTGGTTTTCCGACAATTTGTCTTTATATGTTCAATCAAAATCCATTATTTACCATATTTTTGGATATAATATTGATATAAATAATATCTATTCGTCTCATGGAATGGTTATGTAATACTGTGCCAAATTTGAGGAAGATTGTAACTCAAGAGACTATAATCATTGTATGTGTTGTTCAGTGTTATTATTATCTTCCTACAACATTTTTATGTTGTTATAAAACCGTCCTATTGACGTTAAAAACATTAAACGAAAATGTCTCTATAACATTATAAAATAACGTTATATAACATTATTTACTCCATACAAAAATAACGTTTATATGACGTTTTTTTATAATGTTCTTGTAACATTCAAAAACTTTATACTGGCATCAGTATGACCTTTTTGTTATTAGCTGGGGGTGGTCTGATCGCCCAGTGGGACAGCACTATATAAAGTTGCCATGAGTGTGAACTGTTGCAAGTTACTCATCATCATCATCATCATGCTGTCGGTCGCGATGCGACAAAGACTGCTTTCATTACTTGACTGCCGCTCTCCATTTAGCTCTCTGCTGTGAGAGTGATGTCCATGAGTCGGTCTTAATGTCTCTCAGCTTCAGGTTTCTCTTGATGGTATCCTTGAACCGGAGACGAGGGCGCCCTCTCTTTCTGTAGCCAGAAGACAGTTGAGAATAGAGGATCTGCTTTGGTAGCCTGTCTGATGACATCCTCATGATGTGTCCAGTCCACCGGAGATTCTTTTTGATCAGAAGATCTTCCATAGAGGGCAGCCCCATCCATTCGAGTATTTCCTTATTTGTCACTTTGTCCTTCCAGGTTAGCCTCATGATTGAACGCAGATGTCGCATCATGAAGGCATGCAGCTTTTTCACCTGCTGTCTGTACACTGTCCAGGCCTCGGCTCCGTATAGTAGGGTGGATAGCACGATTGCGCGGTAGATCTTACCTTTGACGCGAATGGACACATGGTGGTTGTTCCAGAGTCTCTGGCGTAGTCGGCCGAAAGATGCGCTAGCCTTGGCCATCCTCCTCTGTATCTCAGCATCAATGCGTCCATCACTTGATATAGTGCTTCCGAGATAGGTGAATTCCGGAACAGAGTTCAGCTTGTTTCCGTCAACCATGATCTCCTCCTCTCGGGTTCTTGTAGAGTTGGGTTGGTACAGCACCTCCGTCTTCTTGATGTTAATTTTCAGGGCAAACTTCTTTGATGCATCGGAGAAAGCGTCCACTATTTTCTGGGTCTCTTCAGCAGAGTGGGCAACCAGTGCACTGTCATCTGCGAATAGTAGCTCTCTCACCAGTATCTGAGTAGTCTTGGTCTTCGCTCTGAAGTGTGCGACATTGAATAGGTCAGCGCTCTACCTCACTTGATACTACCTCACTTGATATGACCATAGATGTTGCCAGGATGGAAAACTCAAACAAACTAACAAATCTTGTCTTGTCCTTTATTAACGGAATACTCTATCCATTCAGGCCCACTGTTACCAAGTAACTTTCATTCCCAGAGACTGTTGTTTGTCTTGTCCTTTATTAACAGAATACTCTATCCATTCAGGCCCACTGTTACCAAGTAACTTTCATTCCCAGAGACTGTTGTTTGTCTTGTCCTTTATTAACAGAATACTCTATCCATTCAGGCCCACTGTTACCAAGTAACTTTCATTCCCAGAGACTGTTGTTTGTCTTGTCCTTTATTAACAGAATACTCTATCCATTCAGGCCCACTGTTACCAAGTAACTTTCATTCCCAGAGACTGTTGTTTGTCTTGTCCTTTATTAACAGAATACTCTATCCATTCAGGCCCACTGTTACCAAGTAACTTTCATTCCCAGAGACTGTTGTTTGTCTTGTCCTTTATTAACGGAATACTCTATCCATTCAGGCCCACTGTTACCAAGTAACTTTCATTCCCAGAGACTGTTGTTTGTCTTGTCCTTTATTAACAGAATACTCTATCCATTCAGGCCCACTGTTACCAAGTAACTTTCATTCCCAGAGACTGTTGTTTTGTCTTGTCCTTTATTAACAGAATACTCTATCCATTCAGGCCTGTTACCAAGTAACTTCTCCAGAGATGTTGTTTGTCTTGTCCTTTATTAGGATTTTTTGTCTTGTCCTTTATTAACAGAATACTCTATCCATTCAGGCCCACTGTTACCAAGTAACTTTCATTCCCAGAGACTGTTGTTTGTCTTGTCCTTTATTAACAGAATACTCTATCCATTCAGGCCCACTGTTACCAAGTAACTTTCATTCCCAGAGAGGATTCCCTGGACAGAAAAATCGTATAAACTAAATTTTATTTTGGAAATAGGCCTACTTTGTCGTCATGGTTTAATGTGTTGCGTGGTGATTTGTGTTTTTGCAGAAAATGTAGATCCCCAAACTATTTACTTACAGATTAACTTACATATCCTCTTCTGGCGGATCTAGGTCCTAATGGGTCTCTAATGCCAGCTCGTTCTGGCAAAAATAAAACATTTTTGCACACATATGTAGGTCGATGGTGCCCTGAAGTCAAATAATTGTGGGTGTCTTCTCTAATCTCTATCCAGCCTTCTCTCAAATGCTTCTACCATTGGTGCTTTAACCACCTGGTCTGGGAGACTGTTCCATGGATCTGTCACTCAAAAAAAAGAGTGTTTCCTGACCTCAAGTCTGGGCCTCTCTTTGAAGATCTTATACCACTCGCCTCGGGTGTTACCGTTTGCTCTGACGTTGAACAAACCTGTTGTGACATCACTGTCATAGACTCCAGTAATAATCTTATAAGTCTCCATCATATGTCCATGAGTTCTATTATTTTAATTGAATTAGATTTTATTTTACCATAAGATATGGTAGGGTGTTTTTGGTTGGCATCACCCAAGGCAGTAATCATCCTGCTTACAATCGGTAACTAGCAAAGTATCTAAGCATTTTGAAAGCTTCGCAATAATATCAAGATAAACCATAAGTTATGAAAGTATGTGGGATACATGCAGATATGTCACTGATATGATTGGTTATAAACATAATAAAAGTGATGGATCATACAGGGGTGGAGGGGTTGCGTAGATTATGGCATTATAAATATATATAAAAATGCAGACAAGTAAATACAGTAAAACCTCTCTAAAACAGACAAGTAAATACAGTAAAACCTCTCTAACCGACCATCTCCACAGATCGACCACTCGCCTATATCAATCACTTTATTTGGGTCCCAAAGGATTGCCCATACAATACCATCGTAATGATTTAAAAATTCCTAATCCGACCACCTCCCAAAATGGACCATTTGGGTACATTAGTTGTTTAAGCAGGGGAAATTTCAGTTGCAGACGACTGGTCTTCCTCATTCCACTGTTGCTTGCCAGAGCCCCTGGGTAGGAAGCGACAAGTAACAATTTTTAAATCATTGGTTTGACTCGACCAGGATTCAAACCCACAATCCCATGATCTACCAACACGGGAGATGGATGCTCTAACTCATTCGGCCATCCCGTCTGGTTTAAAGTCGTCATTTAAAGTCGGTTCCATGGTCGGTCGATTTAGAGAGGCTTTACTGTAGTATACAATGCATAATACATGAGCAGTGAAAACACATCATACCACCCTTCTGGCAGAGCAACATACCAAGTTGCTAGGTGGCAGCACCATCGATCCAAGCCTTACTCACAGTACAGGGGTGAATGACAACGTAGTCTAAATACGGACGAAAATAGCTTTAGTATGGAACAGGAAGTGGAATTCCTGGTTCCAGGATCAAATGGCTACATATATCGGCGCAAAGTTGGTGAAACGAGAGAGAATACAAAAAGACAAGATGACGCCGATAAAACGCCGTCGATTTCAGTTTTAAAGTGTGTTAAAGTATATGTTTTATTAATATTATATTTTTCAAGTCAGAAGTAGCGAGGAAATATGAAGATGTATAATGAAGAATATATTTTGCTTCTTAAATTAAGAATTCATTATCTCACTTCATTTCCCCAGCATGTCGAAATCCTTCGCCAGCTTTTATATAATTTTTTTATAAGGTTGTTCTTCACCGCTACTTTAAGTACGGGACGATCTTTTATCTAACGCATACCATGACAGTACGGGGATGTTGGTGTTGGTGTTGCCGTCTTTACTGTCTGTTCCAAGGTAGGAGGAGGAGGGGGTTGGAAGAACTAAGTCATCATCACAATGTTGTGATCGTGTTTCAGATGCTTAGCCTGGTCATGATAACTGTCGGGGTGCTGGTGAACCGGGAACTGAATGAGCTGCCCCTCAAGAACCTCACCCATGTGAAGATGGTGGAATGTAAGTTGCTCATTTGTTCCAAAGACCCTATAATACTAAGATGGCTCACTCCCTAGCTCTCCCGTGGTAAGGTAAATTTCGCAGTGCCACCTTGTGGTGGGTTTGATCAGCCCGGCTGCTGGTTGGTGTTGCACATGTAAACACATACAATTATATTATACATGAGATAGGTAAGTATGAATACACATAAATATGAAATTGTTATGAATAAATACGCATCATCATCAGCATTATCATCATCATCATCATCACACATCTTTCATATTCATATATACAATTATACATATAATATAGCAACTGTTTAACCAAGAGAACAGCCAGCGGCACCAAGTGGTGGGTTTGATCCGTCTTAGTATTATAGGGTCTTTGTTTGTTCTAGAAATGTGTAGAACTGCTGAATCAGTATTGTTGTATTATGTAGTGGCTGTTTAGATACTTAGACATTTTTAGACCTTTTTTTATTCACAATTTATATGCATATTCTACAAAAATAAACTAACCTGTTGACAATAGAAAATGTAGGAACGGTGTAACCATTAATGGTTGTCTTCTCACTATCCCTTATATACAAAATAATATGTAACAACAAAATCATGAGCCCTGGTTTTAATATGTAAATAACCTACAGCCTGCTCTTTAAAGTTACATAGTCCGATGGTTTTGAATTTCTATATTTTTTCTGAGATAAATATATTAGATCGACCACTAGTATCTACTTTATATTAGTTCAACGTTACTTTTATTTTAAATGGTAAACCTTTGAGATATCTTGAATTCAAACATGGAAAATTAGTGTTGGCAAGCTTGCCAAAACTCTGACACCATAGACTTCTGCAGTAACATGTTCTGTTAGATTTACTCAGTATTGCCTTCTACGCAGAAACAAATGCTTAATAAGTGCATGAGTATCTAAGTTAGATATGTCAAATCAAATCTACATAATTGGTTTGGGTTTGACAATTTGATATTTCATCGGACTATGCAGCTTTAATATGGTTACTAAATAGCTATGACCTTTGACCTGGTAACTAGTATATATGCTCATTGCCTTAATGTGCCTTTATTATTTGGAGAGTTGCTCGGTTGTCCAGTCGGTGGCTGTTGACAGACTGACTTCAGAGAGCACCAGCTTTCGGCTGGTTGGGGTATGAGGTGGAAGTGTCACTAGTGAGTGGAGGAGTGTGATTGGCTGGTGAGGTATGCCACTGGGTGGTGCTTAGGGTATGATATGGAAGTGTCACTAGTGAGTGGAGGAGTGTGATTGGCTGGTGAGGTATGCCACTGGGTGGTGCTTAGTGCATGAGGTCGAAGTGTCATTTGTGAGTGGTGGAGTGTGATTTGCTGGTGAGGTATGCCACTGAATGGTGCTTAGGGTATGAGGTGGAAGTGTCACTATTGAGTGGTGGAGTGTGATTGGCTGGTGAGGTATGCCACTGGGTGGTGCTTAGGGTATGAGGTGGAAGTACCACTAGTGAGTGGTGGAGTGTGATTGGCTGGTGAGGTATGCCACTGGGTGCTGCAGGTTGTGGAAAGGTGTGCTGTGTAATATGATTGCCAGATGCGGTAGGACATAGTGTAGTTGTGTGAGTGTTGCTGTTGGGCTTTCATTGTGGCAAACATGACAGCGAATGAGCGTCAAGCTCTCATTCAGCCCCATTGTTTACTATGTTTATAAATGCCGGCTACAGTACAGAATGGAGAAGACAATGAAGTGGGCTGAGATAATATATTCTCTGGCATAGGAAATATTTGTCGCTAGCCTAAAGAAGAAAAATTCTTGGGCGTGAATGATAGTATGGTGTGCCCATGGTTATGATTCGGACTGATGGTGGTGCCACTGGTCACGTGATGGGAGGCATGAGCAGATACAGACTTGCATGTATAGTAATAATAATAGATAATGATGATAACATTTCCCTTCCATGCCTTTATACTCACCTAATATTTATACATCATGTTTCAGCCATTGTGATTGGGCAAGGAATAGCTATTCTGCTGAGTTGTCTCCTCACCAAAGTGTATGCATTGACAGTTGACGTTGGCAAGTTGTACTTGGTAAGTTTATCATCATTTTGTATTATTGTTTATGCAGGCGTTAACTGCCATGTAGGTATCCCATAGTATTCTAGTAATGCTTCGAGTACCAGCACTCTGAATCTTTGTTTGTTGTTGTTTTACGTCGTAGCAACATCTAAGGTCATATCAGGACGGATACTGATTTGTGGCAGTGCGCACTCATGGCAACATTATGGTGCTGCCCCACTAAGAGACCAGACTGCCAGCACCATGACCTGATATCCAACTTAGTCACATTATCCTGACACCGAGCCAACCAGTCCTTACCCCATCCTAATAATGCCGAGCGCCTGGGTCTAGGAAGTGACAAGTATAAATTGTTATGTCATTGGTTTGACTCTATTAGGGTTTAAACCCACAAACCTATCGTTTTGGATTCCCCGATCTCCCAAAACAGGTGACCGATGCTCTACTCATTCAGACACCATCTGCAAAATAGCGAATGGTAGACAGGAAGTGTGAACACTTATTTGGACTCTGAATGTTGTGAGCGAAGTTAGAGCTGCATTGTCCATAGATAAAAGATTCACCCCTCTCCAGAGTAGGGCTGAAAGTCAACCCTGCTTAAAGTTACACAGTCCGACGGTTTTGAATTTCTGTCTTTTTTCTGGGATAAATATATTAGATCGATCACTAGTATCTACTTTACATTAGTTCAAAGTTACTTTTATTTTAAATGGTAACATTTTGAGATATTTTGAGTGCAAACATGGAAAATTAGTTTTGGCAAGCTTGCCAAAACTCTGACACCATAGACTTCTGCAGTAACAGGTTCTGTTAAATTGGCTCAGTATTGCCTTCTATGCAGAAACAATTGCTTAATAAATGCATAAGTATATAAGTTAGATATGCAAAATCAAATCTAAATAACTGGTTTGGTTTTTAAAATTAGATATTTCATCGGACTATGCAGCTTTAAGTCCTAGCAACACCTGCTTCAGTAGGAATTAACGGTGCAGGTGGTGGTTCCAGTGTGCAGTGTTAATCTGCATTGGCATAGAGTCGAGCAATTGGGAGAGAATGGAAAATAACCAAGATGGGCGGTCACATCGATGTGACTATTAATGTCTATTACTCTAAATGATTTTGATAAATTATTCACCCAAAATGTCGTGTGCTATGATAGATAAGTATTTGAATAATATATTTAGAATATTAGATTGGAAAATCATGCAGCTATTTGTATAACTGGCCTTCCAAAATCTTTCTTATGGGACGTCCTGATATTACCTTAGGTGTTGCTAGGACGAAAAGCAACAACAAACAAACCATCTTTGTTATGGGTTGTTTAGCAGCCGTGTCACCGAGTCAGTGCTGTGGGAGTAACTATATGGACCAATGAAAACACTAAACTTGCTAAGCAACACCCTGATGAATATTTGATTGTACATAATATCTAATTTAGATACTGGTGTAATTGTTAAGCTTATAGGGAGCGGGACGCAGCTCAGGCGGTAGAGTGTCCACCTGTGAAGCTGTCGGTCATCGAATAAATTCTTCTCAGTGGATCCATTTGCAGTTTGGGCTATTTTCCGTTCCAACCAGTGGTCCACAACTGGTTCATCAAAGGCTGTGGTATGTGCTGTCCTGTCTGTGGGAAAGTGCATATAAAAGACCCCTTGCTGCTTATCGGAAAGAGTAGCCTATGTGGCAGCAGCGGGTTTCCTCCAAAGAAATATGTCAGAATGACCATATGTTTGACTTCCAATAGCTGATGATAAAAATTGATGTGCTCCAGAGGCGTCGTTAAATATAATAAGCTGGCTTGCTTGTTAAGCTTATCATACTGATGAATAAAGTACAAATGGTGTATTTTGATGAATACAATTATTCCTCCCCCCCCCAAAAAAAAAGACAACAAAAACACTACATTTGTTTACCCCTCTCACCCTCCCACGACGCGCTGGTGACCAGCTGGCGGCAGTGCTCTCCATGGTGTTCCTCCTGCAGGTTGGAATTACAGTATCTGTCTACTCCTTATCGCTCGCCATCGTAAGTACCATGCCTATTAACTTACAGATTAACTTACAGATCCTCTTATGGCGGATCTAGGCCCTATTGTGCCTCTAATGCCAGCTCATGATGGTACAAAAATCGACATATATAGAGGTGAACGGAGCCTTGAAGTCATATAATTATGAGTGTCCTCTCCGATGTCTATCCAGCCTTCTCTCAAATGCTTCTACCGTTGGTGCTTAAAACCACTTGTTCTGGAAGACTCCTCCATGGATCTGTCACTCGAAAGAAAAATGTGTTTCCTAATGTCAAGTCTGGGCCTCTCCTTGAAGATGTCACACTGCTGGCCTCCGGTGTTGCAGTCTATTCTGAGGTTGGACAAACCCGTTGTGACATCACCGTCATAGATTCCAGTAATAATCTTTAAAGTATCTTATCATATCTCCCCTGAGACGACGATATAATAATGTTGGTGGCCTAAGTGGGGTGTCACCGTGTGTCACATCAGTTTTTGTTGAATTCCAGAAGGTGTGCTGCATACAAGCGTTACTGTAAAAAATGTTCTGATGAGGTTCGGTATGGTTTGGTTTTCCTTCTATATTTGTTTGAGTCGCACAAAGATCTCCTGACAATTGGAAAGCGATACAAGCTGTGGTCTTATGGCCATATTTCCCATTCATCAGGTCTGGCCAAAGCCATGTTGCAAGGCTCAATGAAAAGGGGGACGAAGAAAAGGCGGACAAAGCAAGAGGTGGGAAGACAACATCAGGGAATGGAAAGGCCTGGAGTTTTGAAAATCCCAGACGGCAGCAGAGAACAGGGACAACTAGAGAAAACTGGTTGCAAAGTCATTTGGTGTGCCCCAACGACCATCATGGTTGAGGGATTGGTGATGATGATTCTCCATCTTTACACCTCAGAACTAAAAGAAAAGACGCAAACACCACAGCGCCAGTTCAGGTCTTTTCTTTACCCCCCCCCCCCCCCTGAGGATTCGAGTGACGGTCTAGATAAAAGATTCATCCCCTACCCAGAGCAGCAGTGAATGACATCCTCATTTAAATCTCATCCCCCCCCCCCCGCCCCCCAAAAAATGCCTTGGTGTGAATCGAGTTGTGGAGTTGCTGGTTCAAGCACTCAATGCTATTGTCGTGGGGGTGATGAAAATGGGAAATATTGCGCCTAGAGCGGGACTCGAACCCACATCTCTTTGCATTCCGGGCCAGTGTGCTAACCATTACACCACCTAGGCTCCCTGATATCAATACACTCCCCACGCCTACCTGTCTATGTGGTTACTTGCCTGAGAGGTCAGTGCAGACCACTACACTCGTCCCCCTGGAATTGTAAGTCTTGTAATGCTTACAATTACATACATACAGGCAATGCACTAACACATACATACACAGGGTAGGTTCAACAACCATACAGCGCAAAGCTTTACAGGATCCTGATCACGGCAACCAGTGTCGTGGGGGTGATGAAAATGGGAAATACTGCGCCTAGAGTGGGACTCGAACCCACATCTCTTTGCATTCCCGGCCAGTGTGCTAACCATTACACCACCTAGGCTCCCTGATATCAATACACTCCCCACGCCTACCTGTCTATGTGGTTACTTGCCTGAGAGGTCAGTGCAGACCACTACACTATCTATGTTGCTGTGGAGTTGAGAAATTATAAGAGAATGCAAAAAGAAAAGATGGCTGCCCCAGAATGCTCTCTATTATATTTTTAAAGTCTATTAATCTACATGATTTAATCAATTATTCACCCCAAAATAGAAGGGTTTGACAACAAAAAAGGTATTGGAACTCCATATTTACCATATTTGATTGCAAATTCATGCGGTTGTCATACACATGCATAATTTATACGTGTTCCAAAATGCAGTATGGTTTTATGGAAACAGAATTTTCCTCTAAAACAAATGAATTAATTTGATGATTTCCTTCTTCCCTCCTCACGCTCAATCTTCTCCTGGTTAAGTCTGCCAAAGCTGGTCTATCAAATTGCAAGGTAGGTTAAAGTTGCATGGTCCGATCGCATTAGAATGTTTGTCTCATTTTTTAGATACATATATCAAATTGATCGTTATGAGCTACTAATCATTAGTCTGGAGTGATTTTGATTAAAGATGATTAGTTTTGAAGTAATTTGAGCTGAAAGAACCAAAAATAATTTCGACAAGCTTGTCAAAAGTCCTGTGGCTATGACCCAGATGGTCATCTCGTGGTGACCACGTGATGTGGGATGATCCTGCACAGTAGGCCTACTTGGTTGGGGAGAGGCTAATGAGGTCACGAGATTGGCCTAGTTGGTTAATGGCCTCATTGCATAACGGGTGTTTCAAAGTGAGTGTCTAAAGGGGTGAGCTTATAAATTGACTGGTTATTCTGTATATCCTGTCCCAAATCATTAGCTAATACACCAGTATCTAAGTTGGATATATAGGATCAAATGTAAGTTTTTGTTTTAATTTTGACAAAATTATATTTCATCGGACCATGCAACTTTAAGGTCACAAGACTGATATTATTCTGGGACCGGTGGCGGGTTAACACAACTGGAAGTGGGGGTAGTGTCCACCAAAACTTTAACCTTCATTATAAGCCCAATCTTTAAAACTCTCATTCACCCTTTACATATATTGTTTTCTTATAACTAAGCTCAGTAGGGTGTTTGCCTAGTATTTGTGTCTGGCATGGATTACAATTGAACAGTTCAGGCACAAAAACCCTGTAAGCGCCAATCAAAACGGGATGGCCGAATGAGTTAGAGCGTCCGTCTCCCATGCTGGTAGATCGTGGGGTCGTGGGTTCGAACCCTGGTCGAGTCAAACCAATGACATAAAAATTGATACTTATCGCTTCCTAGCCAGGTGCTCATCATTATTAGGACAGGGCAAAGACTGGTGTGCTCAGTGTCAGGAGAATGTGACTGAGTGGGATACCAGGTCATGTCGCCGGCCGCCTGGCTTCCCAGTGGGACAGCACTATAAAGTCGCCATGAGTGTGCACTGTCGGTACCCATCCTGATATGACCTTAGATGTTGCTAGGACGTAAAACAACAACAAACAATAATAACAAAAATAAAATAAAAGATTTTTCCTTAATGGTAATTTTAATTCTCACTCATTCCACTTTGCTTCTGATGAAAAGGTTATGGAGCAATGACCAAATAAATAGGAATGCAAAAAAAGTGAATTTTTGTTAGGGTTTTACTCCCAATGTTCGTCTCAATTGTTGGCTTGGCGTTTTCAGGTGTTTTGCACCTGAACTCATCAATTGAAGATATCCTACCCTGCTTAAAGCTGCATTCCGATGAAAGAATGTGGCCATATGCCGTTGCCAAATGAGTCTCCCATTTCAGTAGGCCATGGGAATCCAAACCCCGCGTTCGACCCCTGGTCGAGTCAAATTAATAACTTATAAATAAAATACTTGTTGCGACCTAGCCTGGCGCTCGGCATTACTAGGATAGGGCAAGGCGCAGTGGAACAAGCTAAGACCATTTGTCAGCGATTGAAAAGTCATTTTGCCATACCTTAGATATTGATGCGCTTATTACAGTTTGGTTGTTGTTGTTTTGCATCCTAGCAACATCTAAGGTCATATCAGGATGGGTACCGACTCGACACATGGCAACTTTGTATAGTGCTACCCCCCTGGGATACCAAAACCAGCAGCACCATGATCTAATATCCCACTCAGTCACGTTATCCTGACACTGAGCCAGCCAGTCCTTGCCCTATTCTAATAATGCCGAGCGCCTGGCTAGGAAGTGACAAGTGTACATTTTTAAGTCATTGGTTTGACTCGACCAGGAGTCGAACCCACAAACTCATGGGTTCGGATCTCCCGATCTAACAAAACAGTAGATGGACGCTCTACTCATTCGGCCACCCCGGCGGGTCATTTAATATACAGACATCATATAATAGTTGCTCAATTGGCATTTCAATAACTCTTGTATTTTCAATTGTTCAATTATCATTCCAATAGCTCTTGCATACTTCAGTTAATAATTGTTCAATTTTCATTTCAGTATAACTCAACTTTCATTCCAATATTTCTCTGGCATATTTCACTTGATAATTGTTCAATTGACATTGGACTAGCTCTTAATAAGTGTTCAATTTTCATTTCAATATAACTCCAGTATATTTCACTTAATACTATTGTTGTTGAAGTGTCGTTCGAATAACTCTAGTATATTTCATCTAATAATTATTCAATTTCCATTCTAATACCTCTTGTACATTTCACTTAATAATTGTTCAATTGTCATTCAAATAACTCCTATTTATTTCACTTAATAATTATTCAATTTCCATTCCAATAACCCTAACATATTTCATTTAATAATTTGTCAGTTGCCTTTACAGAAACTTTTGTACATTTATTTCACTTAATAATTATTCAATTGTTATTCCAATGCACCTTTCTTAAATGTATAAACAGTGTAAATAACTGATGATGTAACGACTCAAAAACGAGCGCGTTGGCTCTATGGCTAATATTATTCAAAATAATAAGTATTTGAAGAGTTCAGGCGCAAACCCCAATAAATACCAATCCAAAATTTTAATTAAAATACAAATTTTCTTTCCTGAAACTAATTTTAATTCTCACTAATTCCAATTTTCTTGTGAGCAAATGATTATGGAGCAATGAACAAACAAAATAGGAATAACAAAAAAAGACCTTTTAAAGGTTTGATCCCCATGTTTATCTCAATTTTTGGATCGGTGCTTACAGCGTTTTGCGCCTGAACTCCTGAAATATTTAAACCACCCCCTCCCCCAAAATGAAAAATTCTTGTTTTTAGGTTTGTCATCAGCATCCGCGAGGAGAGCTGAGTGTCGTCATGCGTCACCTGATCCCTGCACTCGTCCTCTCGAGCTGTCTCTGCCTCTTCATGGTTCGTCACAATCTGAATAATTCCTATTTTTGCGCTAGTTTAAAAACAAAAACAAAGACAAAATAAATCAAATAGATTCATTGATTAAGCGGCAGAAAATTTCAATCACAGACAAATGTTCTTCCTCATTCCACTGTTCATTGTTCTATTCTCAGTACACCAAGCACCAGGCTAGGTAGTGACAAGTGTAACGTTTGAAGTAATTTGTTTGATTCTGCTTGAGTGATAATGCTTTTATTTAATTATTTTGAGGGGGGAGGCAGGGGAAATTAGATTTGTCGATTAAGTGAAGAGAATTTCAATCATGGACAATTCTTCTTCCTCATTCCACTGCTACCTACCTCATCCTAGTTATCCTGATTGCCAGGATAAGTAGCGACAAGTATGCAATTTTTATATAATTGCTTTTGACTTAAGCGCCTGTCACACCTTACCGGATTGATTACCGGACAAAGAATTTTATAGTCGGTTGGTGTCCGGTATCAAAATGTACCGAAATGTGTCGAAATGTTGTAAAGGTACCTATGAAATGGATGCTAAATGGACAAGGAATGTACATTAACGAATAGCCACTGGACGATAACAGGACGATAACCGGACGACAACCGAATGGAAAACGGATGGACCAAATATTAACAAATAGCCACCGGACTCTCACGGACTCGAAAAAAAACGACGGACCGACCTCCCCCAACACCATCAATGGACTTTGCCGGAAGCAAACCGGAGACGTAACGGATGGGTAACAGACATGAACTGGATAAAACAGACTTAAAACGTACACCAACCATACACGTCAGTCCGGTACAAGTTTTGTGCATGTTCAAAGCTTGACACCGGACACCACCGGAGATAGAACGGACACACCAGATGAGTACCATATATAAAACGGACATTGACGTATTTCACCGGACCGTGTCCGGTTTCTATCCATTTCCCCAGTCCGGTGAGGTGTGACAGGGCCTTTAGCAAGGATTCCAACCAAGACTTGCCATGCGAGGAAGTGGGTGCTCAACTCATTTGGCCATTCCAGTGACATTTTCACATTGAATTGGCCGAATCGGTAGAGCGCAGGCCTCTTGTGTGGAAGATCGGGAGTTTGATTCCCGGCCGAGTCAAACCAATGACTTATACAATTTATACTTGTTGCTACCTAGCCTCGCACTCGGCATTAATAGGATAGGACAAGGACCGGTTAGCGCAGTATCAGGATAATGTGACTGTGTGGAATATCGGGTCATGGTGCTAACAGCCTGGTCTGCTAGTGGGGCAGCACTATAAAGTAACCAAGAGTGCATACCGTGACAAGTCGGTACCCGTCCTGATGTGACGATAGATGTTGCTAGGATGGAAAACAACAAACAAAACAAACTCAAGACCTAAAACCAGGGCCTCGTTCAGGGTCTGTCTCGGAGCCACCTCGGAGCCGGCCCTGACATCACGCTAGTTTGAATGGCATTTAGCTGTCGGCCGCCTCGAAAATGGCAGCCTCCATAGGCGGCAGCCATTTGCAATGAAAAGGAAGCGCTCCAATTGGCTTAAACCACTGAATACGGCGGCCATTTTCGAGGCCATTTTCATCTCCTGTCCGAAATAGGAGGCGTCTCCGAGACGTCTCTGAGATGCATCCTGAAGGAAAAAAGCCAAAAAGCATTACCGAGATGACGCTGAGATGTCTCCGAGACGCACCCTGAATGCGGCCCACGGTGTACTCTGAGACAATTGTTGGTATTCCGCTAGGTGGCAGCACAGAGAAACCCGAGTCCAAATGCCAACTTCAAAGTTCAATGAAAGACCAAGACACTTACTAAGATTTAATCCTATATATCAACTCAGATATTGCTGCATTTATTAAGCAAACACTGCTGCATAGAAGGGAATACTAGGTAAATGTAATTTACCCTATTACTGCTGAAGTCAATAGTATCAGAATTTTGACGTGCTTGCCAAAATAAACTTGGCATATTTTCAATTAAAATATCTCATGAATTAGCCATTTAAAATAAAAGTGACTTCAAGGTAAATAAACTAGTTTACAACGACCAACCTAACGTATTCATCTCAGAAAATTAAAACAAATCCAAGGTATCAGATTATGCAACCTGAAGCTATTTTAAGAATATAATGAATTGTATTATTCATTAAGCACTTCTTTTGTTGTATTGTAATTAACATATTTATATCTTAATATCAGTGTCATGTATATGGTCATATATATGGATACGTGCTACATAAACATTATACACCCCCGTGAGGAACCGGAGTAGAATACTCCCTCTGCAAATATCAAATTTTCAAAACCAAATCAATTATCTAGATTTGATTTTACATATCTAACTTAGCTACTGATGCACTTATTAAGCATTTGTTTCTGCATAGAAGGCAACACTGAGTCAATTTAACAGAACCTGTTACTGCAGAAGTCTATGGTGTCAGAGTTGTGGCAAGCTTGCCAAAACTAATTTTCCAGGTTTGCACTCAAAATATCTCAAAAGTTTACCATTTAATATACAAGTAACTTTGAACTAATGTAAACTAGATACTAGTGATCGATGTAATATATTTATCTCAGAAAAAATACAGAAATTCAAAACCATCGGACTATGCAACTTTAATATTATTGGTCATCGATTCTGACAACCTCAGCCTTCCTCTCTATGCGCCTTTATCAGTCAGCCCACACATCTTCACTCTGACGTGACAATTTATATAATAAACTGCAGTCCCACCTTTCCCTCCTCTATTTATTCCACAGGGTGTACAGTTGAGCATTGTCCTCAGCATCAAGACTCACTACGTCCGGAAGTTGCACCACGCAAGACGCTGCCTCCTGCGCAGTGCACGTGACCGCCGTCAACGTCACGTGACCACCTTGTACGACCTTGAGAAGTTGACCCCACTGAATGCGGTGTACACGAGCACGCCGATAGTGGTGCTGCAGGTGGACGGATCGTCGCCAGGTGGAGGAGGCCTTCTGGGTTTCACCCCGGAGACGGCCATGACGATCCTGGCCTACGACGAAGGAGAGGAGGAGCTGGGGAGGCGGGCTGTGCCGGGGAGGCTTTGGGAAGCTGACCCACTTATGGCGGAACGCTGGCACCAGCAGAACGGTGGGGACCAGCAACACGAACAGGGACATGGGCAGCAGCATGAAGAACAACATCAGCAACAGCAGCACCAGCAGCAACAGCAGCAACAACAGCAACAACAGCCATAGCAACAGGAAAGAACCCCGCATCTGAAAGAGGAACAACAACAGCAGCAACAACAGCAACATGGTGAGGACTAGCTCCAAGAACAGCAGCAGCAGCAACAACAGCAGCATGGTGAGGACTGGCTCCAAGAACAGGAGCAGCAGAAACAACGGCAGCATGGTGAAACAAGAAACCAACGGCAGCATGGTGAGGACTGGCTCCAAGAACAGCAGCAGCAACAACGGCAACATGGTGAGGGCTGGCTCCAAGAAGAGCAGCAGCAACAACAGCAGCATGGTGAGGACTGGCTCCAAGAATAGGAGCAGTAGCAGCAGCAACAACATCAGCATGGTGAGGACTGGCTCCAAGAATAGCAGCAGCAACATGGTGAGGACTGGCTCCAAGAAGAGCAGCAGCAACAACGGCAGCATGGTGAGGACTGGCTCCAAGAATAGGAGCAGCAGCAGCAACAATGGCAGCATGGTGAGGACTGACTCCAAGAACAGTAACAGCAACAACGGCAGCATGGTGAGGACTAGCTCAAAGAACAGCAGCAGCAGAAACAATGGCAGCATGGTGAGGACTGGCTCCAAGAATAGGAGCAGTAGCAGCAACAACAAGATCAGCATGGTGAGGACTGGCTCCAAGAACAGCAGCAGAACAACGGCAACATGGTGAGGACTGGCTCCAAGAAGAGCAGCAGCAACAACGGCAGCATGGTGAGGACTGGCTCCAAGAATAGGAGCAGCAGCAACAATGGCACCATGGTGAGAACTGACTCCAAGAACAGGAGCAGCAGTAGCAACAATAGCAGCATGGTGAGGACTGGCTCCAAGAACAGGAGGCGCAGCAGCAACAACGGCAGGATGGTGAGCACTGGCTCCAAGTCCAGCAGCAGCAACGGCAGCATGGTGAGGACTGGCTCCAAGAACAGCAGCAGCATCAACGGCAGCATGGTGAGGACTGGCTCCAAGAACAGCAGCAGCATCAACGGCAGCATGGTGAGGACTGGCTCCAAGAACAGCAGCAGCAGCAACAACGCAAACCGCCTAGAGACCAACTACAGAAACAAATTCAAGAGTCCAGCTGGATGGTTCCCAAATTGAACACTAGGTGGCGGCAAGACGCCTTTGTAACTCCGGGGTTGCACACCAGGGGGAGACCCAGTTGGCGTAGGGACGCCGCATGCAATGTCTGGCTGGTTTTGACCTCTTGTGCCGAGTTCTCAATGATATGCTACGTAGTGTCACGCCCTGTGCACAAATAAATGAATGTTAAGCGACACAATTATTTATCTCGCGGTGTAAATACCATCAAATATGGAGATGCTTGTCTTACTCTGTGTTGTCAAACAAATTAGCTCAGGAGCACTACATTCTGAATGCAATCAAAATGTCACGAATAAAAAGTTGACAATTTCGCCCCCTCTCCCCCCCCCCCCCCGCCCACCCGCCGCCCTCTCTCATAAATGTACAGCTTCTTTCTCTCCTAGGGGTTCTTAATTTGTATTTATTGCTTTTGCATGATTATGCGGACGCATGATGAATAAACCTCACCACAAATCATGAGTTAAATACCGGGCGCAGTGGCCTAATCGGTAAAGCGCGGGCCTCGCGTGCGGAAGGTCGGGATTTCGGTTCCCCGACGACACAAACCAATGACTTTAAAATTGATAATTGAGAATATCCTGGTGCTCAGCATTAATGGGATAGGGCAAGAACTGGTTATCTCACTGTCAGGATAATGTTGCTGAGTGGGATATAGTGTCGTGGTGCCAGCGGCCTGATATCCCAATGGGGCAGCACTGTAAAGTCGCCATAAGTGTGCACTGTCACAAGTCGGTACCCCTCCTGATATGATATTAGATTTTGCTAGAACGTTAAACACAAACAACAAAAACAAAATCATGAGGTAGAATGTGCAGAATCACCTAACAGTATGACATGAGGTCTTAGGTTCGATTCACAACCAACACAATTCAAAGAATTACCATATTGAAGTAACTAGTAAAGATAAAATAAAGTAAAAAATTTATAATTTTGGTTTAAGAAATGTTTAAGCAAAAGTTAGCTACTTTTTTAATATCGATTTTTACAAATTATTGGTTTGACTCGACCGGGAACCGAACTCCCGATCTCCCGCTTGCGAAGCCCGCGCTCTACCGATTCGGCCACCACGCCCGGTATCAGGATAATGTGACTGTGTGGGAAATGGGGTCATAGGCGGCCTTGTCTCCCAGTGGGGAAGCACTATAAAGTTGCCATGACTGTGCACTGTCACAAGTCGGTACATATCCTGATATGATTTTATTTGTTGCCAGGACCTTAAGCTAATCAAAACAACAACTGAGAAGGAATACTGTAATGTATGTTTACAAGTGGGGTTTTAAAATCGGAGCAATTAGAGTTCGCGTGGATCACCGTGGATCACCAAATAGCCACAGAGGCCGAGATCGATTAATCACATTTGATCATCCCAACCATTTTTTTGCACATGCGCAGATCATACAAACTCAAGTTGCATAAACGAATGCGCTTGGGGTGAACGGGAGACCCACTGACTCCGCCCCCACCACCACCCTTGGCTCACACCCCACCAGGGCTCAACACATCACACCCCGAGATCGAGAGCCCCATGAGGTCTCGAACCGAAAACAAACAAAAACACCCACACAGGGAACCCGGTGAGGTCCCCGGCATCGCACTCACACCGGGAGGCCCGTGTGATACCGAACCCACCGGGTGTGCAGTCTCGACCCCTGCACTCACAACGTCGATTCCCGCTTCGATCACTGGTGGAGTGGGTGCTGGGGCCGTGGACGCTAAAACACCCACCCACCAACCAACCCTGGTCCAGGAGCCCCCATGGTCCTGGATCGACCACACTGCGACAGGGGCCTGGAGGACAAGCACGCATCCTGCGGCCCTGTTGCCAATGACACCAGTTCCCGCTTCGATCACCACTGATGGAGGTACAGGACTGCAGACCCCAAGAACGAGTTGCCACTGCCGGACCACTACCGCACTACCACCTACAAGCGCACTGATGCCCGAAAAGCCCCCTTCCCGCCTTCTGCCATCTCAGACGAAGAAGAGTATGGAAGAGAACACAAAAACTACCAAAAACTACCAAAAACGGGCCGGTTTAACGGAGCCGTTTATTAATGCTGCAGTTCTGCAGTTCTGCAGTTCTGCAGTGCTGCAGTTCTGCAGTTCTGCAGCCAGTGACCGCTAGGTAACGAACCACCCATCAAGATCAAGTGCACTTTTTTGGTGTTAAATAACGAATATAACTACAGTAAGATAGGATTTAAAGTATTTTATGATTGCATAGTTTAGTTAAGTGTTGCTATCTTGTTGTGGTGGGGAGGCTTGTGTGCCTCCGTGACCATGAGAGCTATACCGGTGGGGGAGGGGTGGGGAGGGGGCTAGTCCCCTGGCAGGTTTAATCAAGCCGGGCAGGACTCATGGTAGAGGACAGACTAAGAGCAGCAACTGGTCCTCCAGGTTGGGGGGTTGGGCGTGAGGCCAACAACCCCACCCCGGAAAAAGAACAATGTTACAGAATCACAAACAAGAAACTCAAGGCCCAGGACTGGGAAAACTGGAGAGCCCTTGTTTGTGGCCTATGTCCAAAGTTGGGCGGTAGCTGACACGTTCATCTACGACACGGTTGAGGAGGTGTTTGTGTGGATGGGCGCTGATGCCTCAACGGGCGAAGAAGAAGAATAGTTTAGTTATAGGCCTATGTCCATATAATTTATTTCAGCTACATGTAGCAGTAGAGGCTGACACTACAGGTACTAGCACAAATGTGACGTTACGGCTCCTGCTGCCCCCAGCCAAGACATGAGGTGTTGGATCAGATCATTGTGCACATGGCCCGTGTTTTCTTAGGTACACCTCAAGGTGTTCTATTTGCAATTCTGATGACCGGATGATTCGAATGGTCAAGACCGTGATAATCGATTGTCGGCTAGAGTGAGGCGGGAACTGAGGCTAGGTATGACGGGTGGAATGGCGGGGAGGGTTGGTGACTGATCAACCAGATGGGATGGCCGAATGAGTTAGAGAGCGTCCGTCTCCCGTATTGGTAGACTGTGGGATCGTGGGTTCGAACCCTGGTCGAGTCAAACCCATGACTTAAAAATGTATACTTGTCGCTTCCTAGCCAGGCGGTACCGGGTACCATGTGCAGGACGGGTGCCAGTGCACACTCATGGCGATTTTATAGTGGTGCCCCACTGGGAAACCAGGCTGCCGGCACCATGACCCGATATCCCACTCAGTCACATTATCTTGACACCAAGCTAACTAGCCCTTGTCCTATTCTAATAATGCCGAGCGCCAGGATAGGAAGTGACAAGTATCAATTTTTAAGTCATTGGTTTGACTCGACCGGGAACCGAACTCACGAACTCCAGATCTTCCGCACGCGAGGCCTGCGCTCTACCGATTCGGCCACTGCGCCCAGTGTCAGAAGAGGATCCATAAGTTAATCTGTAATTTAAAATTCAGAAATTGAAACCAATGTCGAATATCATCTGAAGAAGGGACAAGTGCCATTAAGAAACACCAGTAAAGTCTTCGATTGACTCAGCTAGGAATTGAACCCGCGACCTTCGACATTGGAAGTGAACCCTGCTCTTTTGAATCATTCAATTCGGTTGTTAATGGCCTATTTGACCACTTTAATTGCAATGCAAATGTTCTACTAATATCAAATTAAATTGACATATTTAACACAAACATATGTATTTAATTATAACTGAACTTCCTGCATATTAAGCCCTGTTCACACGGACAAAATGTGAGACGAATCAGGCAAATTGAATCAGGTGAGGCGAATTAGGCGCCCGTTCACACGGGCACTGCGTGAGGCAGAAGTGGATATCTGCGCATGAGCAAGTACAGACTAACCAGCGCCATTTTGGGTTCGACGATGCTGTCACCAGAGAGTGTGGGTTCGACCTAGATATGTAATTACTGAATCGTATTGGTTTGGAACGGTCAAAACTTCTGCTGTGCAGTGAAACCCTCAAAATAAATCATGAAAAAAATATCTGTGCATAGATAGCGGTTTCATTAATTAAATTATATAATATGCGCTTTTGATCGACCGGAAAGTCAACAAACTGAGGTGTCGACTGCGCATGCGTGTGAGGTGCTTAAACTGCCACAGTGGGTCCACACGGGCAAAATTATCCGCATCACAGGAATCGATTCACGTAGACTACCTCGCTTAGGTGGTTTACAGGATCCGCATCACATGAGTCGAATCAGCCCTAATCCGCATCAGACGCCCGTTCACACGAGAAATGTGAGGCGAACTAGGCAAGTCGCTTTCTACGAATCGATTTACATTGCCCATGTGAACAGGGCTTTAGATTATCACGGACCTGCGTAAATATGCAATTTTCCTCTTCTAATTTTTTGTTAAAATGTTTTCGCATTACTGGTATAATTTAATTTGTTAAACATATAACAACGTATTATATTTTTTATGATCGAAATACCGTCCTGATTTGACCTCAGATGTTGCTAGGAAGTAAAACAACAAGAAATACCAAACAACAACATGATCGAAATATGAAATTGTGTTTATTTCCTATTTTCTCACTAATATATTTTCGGGCCATTACTGAACTTAACCCATTACAATCCCGGAATGTCATTTAATTTCAAGATGCGACAATTTTAGGGATTTTCTTTGTTCTTTTTCTCTACAGTTCTGTCTTTGTTTTGTGTGGTTCTTTTAAAAGATCTCTTTAATGAAGCAGTTTCCATAAAGATGACGTCATGAAATAGATCTAGATAATAAGTGCACAACTAGATAGGCCTAGATCGGCCTAGATAGGCCTGGTGATTCGCCGGAAGGATAAAACCCCCGTGTGTCTAATCTAGGACTATCTGATATTAGTATGCACGGCGAGTTGTAACCGACAATCCCCTACCACCCACACCACCTGTTGTCCCCTCACCACCCCCTGTCCCCTCACACACCCCCTGTCCCCTCACCCACCGCCTGTCCCCTCACACACTCCCTGTCCCTTCACACAGCCCCTGTCCCCTCACACACACCCTGTCCCCTCACCCACCCCCTGTCCCCTCCCACCACACTCTCCCCTCACACACCCCCTGTCCCCTACACCCCCCCCTGTCCCCTCACCCACCCCCTGTCCCTCACACACCCCTCCACCCCCTGTCCCCTCACACACCCCCTGTCCCCCTCACCACCCCCTGTCCCCTCAACACCCACCCCCTTTCCCCTCACACACCCCCTGTCCCCCTCACACACCCCCTGTCCCCTCACCCACCCCTCCTGTCCCCTCACCCACCCCCTCCCTGTCCCCCTGTCCCACCCCCCTGTCCCCTCACCCACCCCTGTCCCCTCACACACCCCCTGTCCCCTCACCCACCCCCTGTCCCCTCCACCCCCTTGTCCCTCTCACCCACACCCCTGTCCCCTCACCACCCCCTGTCCCTCTCACCCACCCACTGTCCCCTCACCACACCCCCTGTCCCCTACACACACCCTGTCCCCTCACCCACCCCCTGTCCCCTCACACACCCCCTGTCCCCTCACACCCCCCTGTCCTCTCACCCACCCCCTGTCCCCTCACCCACCCCCTCTCCTTCACCCCCACCCCTGTCCTCTCACACCCCCTGTCCTCTCACCCACCCCCCTGTCCCCTCACCCCGCCCCTGTCCCCTCACCCACCGCCTGTCCCCTCACACACTCCCTGTCCCCTGACACACCCCCTGTCCCCTACCCCCACCTCCTGTACCCTCACCCACCCCTTGTCCCCTACCCCCCCCCCCTGTCCCCTGACACACCCCTGTCCCCTGACACACCCCTGTCCCCTGACACCCCCCCCCCCCCGTCCCCTCACCCACCCCTTCCACTCACCCGCGCCCTATCGCCCCCCCCCCCCCCCCCACACCCACACCCATGATCCTCTCCCCATCTCTCTCCTACATTCTATAAATTACTAAAATGGGGTAATTAAACCCCGAGTAATGAAGTGGGAGGCTCTCCTCTCTGCCCGCTTCGGCTTGGAGAATATATGAAGACCTCATGCGCAAAAGCCGAGATATCCATTTCAGTTGTTCCCTGTAAAATACAATTTGTTGTCTTTTACAGTTAAAGTATATCAATTTCATATTGGGTAATGCATTCTTTTGGGGATGTGTTGGTTTCCGTTAAAAAAATTCGATTTGATTAACGGAATGATGGCAGCTTCAGCCCAAACCCGGTAGCCATGGTTTCGTTTCAGACAGAATGGCATTTGTCAGGTTTTTCGCCTGAACTCTTCATATATATACACATAAATTCTGAGCGAGTGGAGTGTAACACCCCGCGCAGGGAGGTGAGCAGTGCCATCCAGATCTTATTACACGTGATAACGGTCTTATCACTATCCATATATGTATATATATATACACACACATATGTATATATATATGTGTATATATATATACGTATCACAATGCTTCCGACCGAGTGGCAAAAGCAGCCTTCCCAGCGAATAGATATACCAAGTATGTTCCCCTTGCATTTATACTAGTGTAATGCATTATACATAACATATATGCACGGGCCTGAGCCGGGATGCTCTACTGTGTCATTAGCGCCCGTGAATTATTTGATATATATGCATGTGTGTCTATTATTCCAAGGACTGATCAATCAATCAATCAATAGTTCCATCCTCTAGTCGAGGGTTGGATGCAATGGTTCTCCACTTGTCCCGATGTTGTGCTGTTCTGATAGACTGTGAATAATTCAAGCCTGTCCACTGTGAAATATTTGTAAACCATGATCTTCTTGGTCTCCCTCTCCCTCTGCTGCCATTCACCTTCCCTTCCAACAATGTTCGGTATATTGAACTCTGACGAATGATGTGGCCAAAATAAATAAGTTTCTTTGTCTGAATAGTGGCAAACAAGCTTTTCTTATTTTTAATTTTTCTGAGAACTTCTTTGTTGGTGATCTTCTTTGTCCATGATAGAAGGACTGATAGAAGGTTGCAAACAATTATAATCTTTGCCATCCTGATATGACCTTAGATTTTGCCAGGACGTAAAACTCAAAGAACCAACCCAACCAACCTCATGTCCAATTTCACCACCCACACCTCTCACCATATGGTAGGTATGAGCAGGGTTGAGGCTTCGCGCCCATTCTCCTTAGATTCGCGGCTACTGGAGGAGGGGTGGGTAGGACTGCACTTACAACCTTTACTAGTCATCATCATCATGCTGTCAGTCGTGATGCGACAAAGACTGCTTTCATTACTTGACTGCCGCTCTCCATTTAGCTCTCTGTTGTGAGAGTGATGTCCATGAGTCGGTCTTAATGTCTCTCAGCTTCAGGTTTCTCTTGACGGTATCCTTGAACCGGAGACGAGGGCGCCCTCTCTTTCTGTAACCAGAAGACAGTTGAGAGTAGAGGATCTGCTTTGGTAGCCTGTCTGATGACATCCTCATGAGGTGTCCAGTCCACCGGAGATTCTTTTTGACATTTCATGATAGCTGCCTGCAAAAGTGTTAAAGTGCTGCTGGCTTTTGCAAGTTACCAGCGGTACTCTCTCGGGGAGCAAATATAGGTTTCACACCGGCAAGAACATGTCCAGACAGGCACAAAACTATGTGTCCCTGCAGTGGCTGGTTGGGAGATGTTGGGAGACATCAACCGCCCGTTTACTAGTAAACACTATATACACACTATTTCCTGATAAGACCCCTAATGATTGCTAAGTTGTTTTTATTTAACGACACCTCTAGATAACATTGATCTTTATCATCGGCTATTGGATGTCAAACATGGTCATTCTGACATATATCTTTGGAGGAAACTCACTGCCGCCACATAGGCTACTCTTTCCGATATGCACTTTCCCACAGACAGGACATCACATACCACAGCTTTTGATGAACCAGTTGTGGACCACTGGTTGGAATGCAAAATATCCCAAACTGCAAATGGATCCACTGAGCAGGATCGATCTGATGAGTGACACCTTCACAGGTGGACACTCTACTGCCTGAGCTAAGTCCCGCTCACACTAAGTTGTAAAGATGCAGTCAATCATTCACTCACAAAACAATCCAGCAAGCAATCAATCAAACATTCAAGTAAGCAATCAAGCATTGAGCTATGCGCCCAAACATCCAAACAATCAAGCAAGCAAGCAAAAAATAAAACAAGAAACTAAATGTTCAAGGGATGAGGTAAACAATCAATCAATCAAACAATCAACTAACTAAATTTTACAGCAATTAACTAAGCATCAACACAATCAACTAAGCAACGAACTATGAAAAGCAGCAATCAAGCAAGGAATCAACCAAGTAATAACTCAACAAAGCAATCAAGCAACCAACTGATCAACCTGCAAATAATCAATAATCAAAGCGGTGATCAATCAGTCAACGCGTCAATCAATCAGTCAATCAATCCAGCTGACTTAACACATTCCTTCCTTTCGATAAACATTCCATAAACGGGTCATGGAAAATTTCCATCTGCAATCGAAGATCCCCTAGAGTTAAAACAAAAAAAAGTGCAGAAAGCACCTAAAATGCCGTATCCGACCATTGACTGTGGCCCGACCGCGCCGCTCACTGACCGGAAGTCCATTTTCCATCAGCGCGCAGTCGCGGGTAATCGTTCCATTTGGCCTCATTTCGTCCATCAGACAGCTCTCGCAATTTCGCGTCGGTGCGACAGAACCTCGCGAGTCAGGCGACCACAATGTCTAAATTGCTTCTTTACCGAGTGTTTTTGCCCCTCCCTTTTTTTCTTTCTTCTTTTGTATTTGTTTACCTTTTTTTTCTTTTGCTTTTGTTATTCTCCTTTCCTGCGCGCACTAGACCCTGAAACCAGAGCACTGGGTAGCCGCGGCTGCGCCGACGTGCTATAAAAATGCGCCACTTCCGGTAGGCGCCCACGTGACTGGTGAGCAATAATAGAGTGAGATGAGGATGGACAGGGAGAGTGGTTCGGTGAGAGCCTTCCCCCAACCACTGATAACCTCACCCACCCACACCCACACCCACATCCACACCAACACACACGCCAACACACACACACACACCCACACCCACACCAACACACACACACGCCAACACCCACACCCACAGACCCATACTCACAGACCCACACCCACACCCACACACCCACACAAACACACCCACACCCACACCCACTCACACATACCCACAGACCCACACCCTCACCCATCCCCCCACACCCCCACCCACACCCACAACCACACCCACACCAACACACACACACGCCAACACCCACACCCACAGACCCATACCCCCCCACACCACCCCCCCCCCCCCCACCCACACACACACACCCACACCCACACCCACACACCCATAGACCCACACCCACACCCATATCCCCACACCCACACCCACATACCCAAACCAACACACCCATGACCACAGACCCAGACCTACACCAACACCGACACCCATACCCACACCCATACCCACACACCCCGACACACCCACACCAACACAAACACGCCCACACCAACACCAACACCCACACCAACACCCACACCCACACCCACACAGCCACCCCCACCCCCACCCCCACCCCCACACCCCCACACTCGCACCCACACCCACGCACCAACATCCACCCGCCTGGATTCAGCCGTGCTCATCTAGCGTTGTGAGACCTAAACTGGAAAGGTCACTGCCCCCCCCCCCTCCCCCTCCCTCTTAGCAGACTTCAGCCACGATTTGGCGGCAGTGACATCTTACAGGAAGTGGTGGTAGGAGGACGGGTTCTGGTCGCTTACATAACACATCCCCGCAGAAAAGAAAATGAAAATCTGAACCTTCCATCCACCGCACTTATATATATATATATATATATATTTAAATTAATTATTTATTCATATATGCATATATACTCTAACACTGAAAGAAAAATAAATTCTTTAAAAAAAGAAAGAAAAAAAAAGTTGATTATACAAAGGAATTTTCAGTTGAGGAAATATTGGTCTTCCTCATTTCACTGCACCTTGCCCTATCCTAGTTATGACAAGCGCTAGGGTTCGGTAGCTGCAAGTATCAATTTTGTGAGTCCTTTGTTTGAATCCACAACTTCGAGCAAGGGAGACCAGACGGGATGGCCGAATGAGTGAGAGCGCCGATCTCCTGTGTTGGTAGATCGTGGGTTCGAACCCTGGTCTAGTCAAACCAAAGACTTAAAAATTGATACTTGTCGCTTCCTCACCTGGCGCTTGGCATTATTAGGATAGGGCAAGGACTGGTTGGATCAGTGTCAGGATAATGTGACTGAGTGGAATATCAGGTCATGGTGCTGGTGGCCTGGTCTCCCAGTGGGGAAGCACTATAAAGTTGCCATGAGTGCGCACGGTCACAAGTCGGTACCCGTCCTGATATGATCTTAGATGTTGCTAGGACATAAAACAACAACAAACAAACAAATCGAGCAAAGGAAGCAAACGCTCCTTATTTGGGTAACGCGTTCGGCTTCTTATACCCCTGTCACACTACGATGTAACAAGCAAACGTAAGGCTGACGTGATCACGTTTCGTCATTACGTTGACGTACGTTGGGTTACGTTATGATGATGTCAGAATGACGTTAGACTGACGTCGAGCTACGTCACATTATGTCATGTGATGTTGGCGCAACTCAAAGTTTTGAACCTGTTCAAAACTTTCGATATAACTCGAACGTAAGGGTTTACGTCAGGATAACGTCAGGAGAACATATGTTCAACGTACGTTCAACGTTTCGCCACCGTGTCATGAAGTATGTAACATCATGTAACATAGTTCTGGCGATGGAATAACGTTCATAACGTTCTGTGAACGTAATGAAGTTGTCCTCTCTCGTTGAATGACGGTATCACTATGCTTTACCGACGTTACGCTCTCGTCAACTACACTGCATCCACGTTCAACTTGTGCCCAAATTTGCATACTACGCCGAGAAGTTCAACGTTCTTCACGTTCTCCCTACGCCAATGTCGTTACGTCGTAGTGTGACAGGGCCATCAGGTAGAAGTAGTACTTTAACTGGGAATATGCAGAAATGTTATTTCTGTCGGTATACTTTCCACTGTAGAGTAGAATAATCAGGTTGAATCTTCTTGTGACCATCATTGACTTATTCATCTCGGATGGTCATGTTTACTACCGACAACCAGCCATACATCCCTTATCACACTCATAGAACCCTTCATCGAAAACCATTTAACAACATAGAAGACTATTGTACCACACAAAGATCTGATGATGACAAAGAGAGGGAATCTGCGGTGGTATGGCCATATTTCCCATTAATCATATTCTGGCCAAAGCCATCGTGCAACACATCGTGAACTGGTGAAAGAAAACAAGGCGGACAAAGGAAGAGGTGGGAAGACAACATCAGGAATGGACAGGTCTGGAGTTCGGCAAGTCCCAGAGGGCAGTGGAGAACAGAGAAAAATGGCGAAAACTGATTTGCAAAGTCATCTGTGGTGCCATTATGACCCTTGTGGTTAAGGGATTGATGATGATTTAAAAACCACGTCCATACTAACACACAGACCGAATAGTTAACCATCGATGCACAATGGGCTGTTAGCTAAAAGTACACACTGTATTATATGAACTAAATATTGTAATCGATAATTTGTTTGACTTGTGTAAATTCTGAAATTGGACACAACCGGAAGACTAGTGCCTCAGCCTTGAAGAACTCAGGCGCTAAACCCTATAAACGCCAATCCAAAAATTGAGATAAGCATTCAACTCAAACCTTCAAAAAGTTCTTTTTTTTACATTCCTATTTTTTTATTCATTGCTCCATCATCATCCAATCACAAGAAATGTGGAATTAGTGAGAATTAAAATTTATTTTTATTCAAATTTGGAATACAACAATGTCTTCCATAAAAAGTGCTAAACAGGTTATCAAATATTCCCACTAAATGTAGTAGTCTGCACTGACTTTACGCGAGGAGAGCTGGACGTAGCTCAGACGGTAGAGTGTCTAGCTCTGTACGTGTGGGTCATACTATTGATCTTGTTCAGTGGATACATTTGTAGTTTGGGTTATTTTCCATTCCAACCAGTGGTCCACAACTGGTTCATCAAAGGCTGTGGTATGTGCTGTCCGGTCTGTGGGAAAGTGCATATAAACAACCCCTTGCTGCTTATCGGAAAGAGTAGTCTATATGGCGGCAACAGGTTTCCGCTAAAGAAATATGTCACAATGACTAATTGTTTGACGTCCAATAGCCGATGATAACAAATCAATGTGCTCTAGAGGTGTTATTAAATAAACCAACCATTTTTGACGTTCCGAGAGAGGAGCCACATAAATGGTGGGCGTGGATAGGGTGATTACATCAAGGAACCTAGTAGGTAGTCAAATGGTTAGGACGGCAGATCTGGAATGGTATCGGCGTGGGTTCAAGGTGTACTGTTGTTTTGTTGATACATAAATACCTGCAAAGATACTGGTGCTGTGACCAGGATCCTTTAAAGCTATGTGCTCTATGGTTGGTGATCCTACCCTGGGAGCAGGATTTGAACCCACAGGTCTTGCCATTCTGGCGCTAGTGTGCTAAGCATTACACAACCTGGGCTCCCTGATGCAATCAAATTATACACACCGACCTGTCTATGCAGCTCCTTGTCCGAGAGGTCACTGCAGACTACTGCTCTCATCCCAGTGGAATCATTAAATAGTTTACATGCATACAACATTCACTGCTTACCATTACATACAAACAGACAGTGCAGATACATATATATATCCACACAGAGTTACATCTATACACACAGAGTTACATCTATACACATGGAGTTACATCTATGCACACAGAGTTACATCTATACACACATAGTTACATATATACACACATAGTTACATATGTACACAATTGTTACATATATACACACATGGTTACATATATACACACATAGTTACATATATACACACATAGTTACATATATACACACAGAGTTACATATATACACACATAGTTACATCTATACACACAGAGTTACATATATACACACATAGTTACATATATACACACACATAGTTACATATATACACACACAGAGTTACATATATACACACATAGTTACATATATACACACACATAGTTACATCTATACACACAGAGTTACATATATACACACACATAGTTACATCTATACACACACAGATTTACATATATACACACACAGAGGTACATCCATACACATACAGAGTTACATCTATACACACACAGAGTAGGTTCAATAACCATTCAACATGTAACTTGTACAGGATCCAGGTCATGGCAACCAGCGTCATGAGGGGGTGATGAAAATGGGAAATAATGTGTCTAGAGTATGATTCTTGCCATCCTGGGACTAGTGTGCTAACCATTACACTACCTAGGCTCCCTGATGCTATCATCCTACCCACGCCTACCTGTCTATGCAGCTCCTTGCCTGAGAGGTCAGTGTAGCCTACTACATTATTATGCTCCAAAAACAGATGTCTACCTTTGGCCTACTCAAAGACCCTATAATACTAAGAAGGCTCACGCCCTTTCTCTCCCATGGTAATGTAAATCTCGCAGTGCCATCTTGTGGTGGGTTTGATCAGCCCGGCTGCTGGTTGGTGTTTCACATGTAAACACATACAATTATATTATACATGAGATAGGTAAGTATGAATACACACCAATTATGATATTGCTATGAACAAATACAACATCATCAGCATCACAGTCAGCATCATCATCAGCATCATTGCCATCATCTCACATCTTTCACATTCATATATACATTTATACATATAATATAGCAACTGTTTAACCAAGAGAACAGCCAGCGCACCAAGTGGTGGGTTTGATCATTTTTATTACACAGTACAGGCTGAGTGAGCCATCTTAGTATTATAGGGCCTTTGGCCTGCTCTGATACAGACCTAACTGCTCACCAGGTCGCTCCACCGCCCGCTAGTACCGACGGATAGAAAATACATGGCAGAGTAGAACCCAACAGAAATCATTACAAACAATTACTAGCAGGAGCATTACATAACTTGAAAACAAGTGTTAACACACTTATCCGCTATGAACAGGGAAAATAAATATATCACATAATGTCTATCCAGCCTTCTCTCAAATGCTTCTACCTTTGGTGCTTCAACCAGTTGGTTTGGGAGACTGTTCCATGGATCTATCACTCGACAGGCCAACTTTTTTCTAAGTCGGACTCCTAATCTGAAGGTCAGTGGTTTGATTCCCCATGCCCCCACCTCTGCCAATTTGGATTTCCACCTCTGTGTATAACTTACGAGCGTCATCAAAGGCCAGTTGCTCTCACACCATGTCTATGTGGTGTGGGAGGTTAAAAATCACCCGGGTCGGTAAAAGTGTAGGCTCGGGCTTTCTATCAACTAACTGTCTAATGGTGAAAACAAGTGTATTCATACTTATCCATGATAGGCAGTATACATCTTCAAGAAAAGAAAAAAAGAGAAGAAGAAGTAATAATATGGGCATAGCATGTCATACAATAGATACAAAAAACATGGTAGGTCGGTGCAGATTAGTATGACTCAGCACTTTGCTTGCTATGGAGCTCACGTAGTCCATATACTAATAAATAGAGAGCATAGATCTGTGTCCCAGAATTCCCACCAAGACGTCGCTAGATGAGCTCTGAAAGGGGTCAGGTACCGGAAGAGAGAGGTCATCCGGCTAGGGTCACCGGAAACAGCTTTGTGGAACGCTCGCATAGCTTTGCGTAGCGTCTCTCCTATTCTTTCCTCTACAGTGTTCTCTGTGGCGGAGTGGTTAGAGTGTCTGCCTTTTTTCTAGGTCGGACTCCTAATCTGAAGGTTAGTGGTTCGATTCCCTGTGCCCCCATCTCTGCCAATTTGGATTTCCACCGCTGTGTATAACTTACAGCATCATCAAAGGCCAGTTGCTCTCATACCATGTCTATGTGGTGTGGGAGGTTAAAAATCCGTTGGGTCGGTAAAAGTGTAGGCTCGGGCTTTCTATCGACAAACTGTCTAATGGTGAAAACAAGCCTATTCAGGCTTATCCATGATAGGCAGTATAAATCTTCAACAACAACAGTCAATAGATGCAGATTGTAAAGTTGTATTTCTATTTTGTTGGCGGATAGTCAACGCGCTATTTTAATAATCGCAATGTTTTGTTTTTATTGGACCAGACGCGGTGGACAAATCGCTAAGAGCGCAGGTTTTCCCGGTGTGGAAGGTCGGGAGTTTGAAATCTGACCAAGTCAAACCGATGACTTACTAAATGTAAACTTGTCACTACCTAGCCTGGTGCCTGCGCTACCAGGATAGAGCAATGACTGGTTAGCTCAGTATCAGGATAATGTGACTGAGTGGGAAATTGGGTCACGGTGTTGGTGGCCTGATTTCCTAGTGGGGCAGCAGTATAACGTTGCCAAAAGTGCACACTATCACAAGTCGGTAATTGTCCTGAGATGATCTTAGATGTTGCCAGGATATAAAACCATAACAAGCAGAACCGTACCAAGTTTGGTTATCAGGAGGCGTGTGGTTCATTAGTGCAAAGTGAGTTTAACGTCTCTATAGGGTGGGGAGGGGGCATCATCTTAATGGTCAAGTTCATTGTAAATATAAATGGTTTGCGACTTTATAATACATTCAATATAGGTCAATCATCAATCAATAGTTCCGTCCTCTAGTCGAGGGTTGGCTGCAATGGTTCTCCACTTGTCCCGATGGTGTGCTGTTCTGATAGACTGTGAATAATTCAAGCCTGTCCACTGTGAAATATTTGTAAACCATGATGTTCTTGGTCTCCCTCTCCCTCTGCTGCCATTCACCTTCCCTTCCAACAATGTACGGTATATTGAACTCTGACAAATGATGTGGCCAAAATAAATAAGTTTCTTTGTCTGTATAGTGGCAAACAAGCTTTTCTTATTTTTTATTTTTCTGAGAACTTCTTTGTTGGTGATCTTCTTTGTCCATGATATTTTCATCATCCTTCGATAAGTCCACATCTCAAATGCTGCTAAGCGTTTGTACATTTTCTTAGAGATCTAGGTACACAACAATTATTGATAACTGTTTTTTAAACGGAACAAAAGGAAAGATGTTGCCTTAATTTGAATATTAATATAAAACAATTGTAACCCATTGATCTCGATGTTAGTTAATATATAATATGCAACTTTAATACAAATGTATTCATCAATTTGAGTATGACATGTATGTCATGATGCACCATTGGATCCGCCAAATAGTCATGTCCCCAAAATACATGATTTGGTCGATTATGGGATGTATAATTAATTATGCGTATATAAGTAGGCAGAGTATTGTCCTTATTATTATTATCCTATCGTTTATTCTCTAAATGTATTATGACCAATCGTTGACTTGCCTCGAGTTGCCCCTACTGCCTACAGAAGCGCCACCAAAGGTTAATTCTGTCTGTGCTCGGGCAGGGCTAAGTCACTTGTCCACTGGATTTCAAACTTTACTGGTACGCCTGGTATTATGCTAGCCATGTCGCACAATAAAAGTGACCGACCCACCACTTGTCTGTCTCTCTCTATTTGTTACATAGCCCTACCTTATATATATATATATATATATATATATATATATATATATGTATATATATATATAAATATATATATATACACTTAAAAGGGGAAGATGTAATGTATTTTCTTATACGAACTCCCGAAGCTTATATTATTAATATAATATATATTATTAATTCTTGCTTGATCTCCTGTGGGTCTTGCACCCCCCCCCCCCCACCACCACCACCCACCCCAATGGGCCCCCTCCCCTGCCACTACCCTTAACCATCATGAACAAACAAACCATGAACACACCGAACATCCTACACAACTATCAACCTGTTTTAAACACATTGAACATTATACATAAGACAGACAACATGTCTTATCAACTAGAAACTTACCATGTTTTATAAGGGAACAAATTTAACCCTCAATGATTGCTTAAGTTGCCCCGAGTATACACTTTCTACTCGGTGCTGCTCCCCATTTTTGCATGAACTACAGTGACTGGTGCTGTACATTATACAGTAGGAGCCACGCCCTTAATTCTACAGGATCGGTGATGTAACTAATACAGCACTGATCAAACTTAGATTATATAAACTGTCAATTCCAATAGTAAGATGGCTGAAACACCAGTGCTCCGGCAGTGACAAATGTCATATTCAGATGAATAAATACCTTACCAAAATAAAAAATAAAAAATGCTGTGTAACGAATATGAGTACGTTCTAAATAAAGACAGTTGCAAACTAGAACGGACAGTGTCGACATCAATATATTACTGGGTAGCTTCACCATGTTAAGTGATAACATGGGTAATTTGGCATGTGGGGCAGACAGCATTCTGTTACTAAGTACGCGCAAGGCACCCCATGTAGTCTTAGAACCGAACGATTTGATGGCCGTTGATCGACGCGCCATCTAGCCATAAATACATTCAAATCTCATGACAAATAACTAAGACGTTATCACTTCCTACCTAGCTTTCAAATCGACAACACATACTTCTCTATGCTGCTTAATTTGCCATCCCACCCACCCCAGCTTTTAAGATTAGACGGATAGGGTTAATTGTTTCTGAGCCATCATTCTGTACCTAAATGACAAACTTGTGACTAACTGAACAACAAAAACATGCCACCTTATATATACTTGTCTGTCTCCTGTGCTTTAATTATGGACAAACATATCTTATAAAACTCTATTTCTATTCAGATCATCTGGGAGTGAGTTGTTAGTGATTTATTAGTGAGTCCCAGTGAGTTATTGGTGATTTGTTAGTGAGTTCTGTGGTTTGTTTGTTTATTGTTGTTTTACGTCCTAGCAACATCTAAGGTCATATCAGGATGGGTACTGACTTGGGAAAGTGCGCACTCATGGCGACTTTATAGTGCTGCCCCACTGGGACACCAGGCCACCAGCACCATCACTTGCTATCCCACTCAGTCACATTGTCCTGATACTGAGCCAACCAGTCCTTGCACGCTTCTAATAACGCCGAACGCCAGGTTAGGAAACGAGAAGTATCAATGTTTAAGTCATTGGTTTGACTCGACCAGGATTCGAACCCACAAACTCATGGGTTCGGATCTCCCGTTCTCCCAAAACAGCATAGGGACGCTCTACTCATTCAGCCACCCCGTCTGGTCACTCTGCGATTTGTTGAATAAAGTTGCATCGTCCAATGACGTATCACATTTATAAAACCCAGGCAATTATCCAGATTAGATTCCACTATCTAACTTAGACACTGATGCACTTATTAAACATTTGTTTCTGCATAGAATGGAATACTGAGTCAATTTAACAGAACATGTTACTGCAGAAGTCTATGGTGTCAGAGTTGTTGGTGTGCTTGTCAAAACTAATTTGACAAAATGGCAATTCAAATATCTCAAAAGCTTATCTTTTAAAATAATGGCTACTTCAAAGTAAAGTGAGGTAGATTATAACGGGGTGTGATATGTCCCGGCCCACCAGCTGGACAACCCATGAGAGACCAGAAAACAGCCAGATAACATCAAATCCAAACATAGACCAACTACCTATTACGTACAAGCCTATAATATGTAAATAAAGTAGGCTAGTCTAGAATTAAGTGTAGGAAAAAATATAAAGAGGAAGACTCTTACCAAGGAAATCCAAAAAAAAGGTCTTCCTGACTGTTCCTTGCCCTATCATAGTAATGCCAAATGTCATCTGGTCATGCTAGGTAGCAACAAGTACACATTTTAAAGTCATTGGCGTTTGTAGACCGGAGGTATTTAAGTCACAGACAATTGATCTTCCTCATTTCACTGCTCCTTGCCATATACTAGTATTGCCGAATATCTGGCCAGGCAGCAACAAATATAAATAAAAAAATTTCTTGAAGATTTGAAGATTTATACTGCCTATCATGGATAAGTCTGAATAGACTTGTTTTCAACATTAGACAGTTTGTCGATAGAAAGCCTGAGCCTACACTTTTACCGACCCAAGGGATTTTTAACCTCCCACACGACATAGACATAGTATGAGAGCAACTGGCATTTGATGAGACTGTAAGTTATACACAGCGGTGGAAATCCAAATTGGCAGAGGTCGGGGGGTAGAGGGAACCAGATTAGGAGTCTGACCTAGAAAAAAGTCAAACACTCTAACAACTCCGCCACAGAAAATACCACCAAATTAATTAATTTGAGTTGATTAGGCAGGGGAAATTACAATCGGGGCCAATTGCACTTCCTCATTCCACTGCTCATTGTCCTATCCTAGTAATGCCCCATGCCAGGGTAGTTAGCGACAAATATACATATTTGTATACAGTCATTGGTTTGACCTGGCCAATGGTTTGAACTCATGAAGTTGAAATCGGCTATAACGTGTCACATGGGAAATGGGTGCGCAACTCTTTCAGCATCCTGTCTGGTCTGGTGATGAAAGAAAGCGAGAAAGATAGTTTTGTTTGTTTTATGTTGGCTGTTGGAGTCTTATGTCCTGGCAACATCTAATGTCATATCAGGACGGGCACTGACTTGTGACAGTGTGCACTCATGGCGACTTTATAATGCTGCCCCACTGTGAAATCAGGCCGCCCGTACCATGACCTGATATCCCACCCAGTCACATTATCCTGACACTGAGTTAACCAGTCCTTGCCCTATCTTATTAATGCCGAACTCCAGGTTAGGAAGTGACAAGTATCAATTTTATGAGTCATTGGTTTGACTCGACCGGGAACCGAACTCCCGACCTTCAGCATGAGAGGCCCGCGCTGTACCGATGCGCCCGGTGGCGAGAAAGAGGGATGGTGGGTGGGTAATGCATTGTTGGTGTCCTGGTGGAGGTATGATATGATGGTGGTGGATGAGGGGTTGGTGGAGGTGGGGGTAGGGGTATGGGGGAGGAGGGTGTGGGGGAATGGGAGGTGGAGGAGTGTGTGTGTGTGGGTGGGGGTGGGGGGGGGAGGGGTGTGCACATCAGGGGAGGTGTTCTAGGAAGAGAACAGGAAGCCGTCGGGAACATTCATTCCCCTGGGAATGTTGCACACAGTGGTATCAGGCTACCCTGGCACTCTCAGCAGGGAGGGAGGGAGAGCGGGCCGGCTAGGTTTAAAGTAGATACAAGATTCACCCCGGACTGCTGCAGTAGGGGTGCAAACCAACCCTATGTAAAAGCTGTCGAAAATGCGGGTCAAAGAATTGATAGCCTAATTTCACAATCTAAGAAGCAACATTTATTCTTTACATATGTCTTATTGATAGCCCGCTACCTTAAAGTTGAAAAATATAATATAATATCTAGTTTAATAAGATTTAAAAGTGAAATCGACGGCATTCTGCGGCCGCCATCTTGTCTTTTTGCATTCTCTCCCATTTCACCAACTCTGTGCCTATAGAAGTATCCATTTGATACTGGATGCAGGCATTCTACTCTCTGTTCCATACTAGAGCTATTTTCGCCCGTATTTAGACTATGTTGTCGTTCACCCATGTACTGCGAGTACCAGGTGAATCCTTTATCTAGGTTTAAAGGTGCATAAACCAATGGTGTTAAAGGTGTATACTCTGATTGTTTTAAAGTTGCATTGTCCGATGGTTTTGGGTTTTTGTCATTTTCTGAAATAAATATCCTTGTCCTATCATAATAATGCCCAGAGCTTGGCTAGGAAGCGACACGTATCAATTTTAAAGTTATTGGCTTGATTTGACCAGGGTTCAAACCTATGATCTACCAAAATCGGAGACGGACGCTCAACTAATTCGGCCATTCCGTCTGGTCATGGTGGTATGGTGGTATGGTTACACTGTGACACGGTGACATAGCGATATGACGATATGACGATATGATGATATGACGATATGACGATATGATGATATTACGATATTACGATATTACGATATTACGATATTACGATATGACGATAAAATTACAATGGAGCGACAATGGGTGATAAGATGATATGACGATATGGTGATATCATTGAATCATCGGCTCATCGACTCGAATCTGTGGTTGTGTAGGCAGGCTATAGTGAAAACAATACAGACAAAAAGGGAAAGGAAGAGTATAAAGTGTAAAGGAAGAGAGAGAGTGAAGTTCGCTGTTTTGTTATTTATATGGTTACATGGGTTCAATGTAGAGTATCACCCCACCCACCCCTTTCCCCCAATGGGAAACAAGCATTCTTGGCCCTACCAATAGGGATCCAGCATTCCTAGTCCCCATGGCTACCAGTCGTCTGACCACCACCACCAAGGTGTGTAGCCCTCCTGGCCACCACCAACCTTGACCCTGAGTGTGGTGATCCTACCCAGCAGAGGTGGAGGGAGTAGGCCCTGAGTGCGGTTACACCAGGCCCTATCAGCACCATTATGTCTATTTACATCCCACTCAGGCACCACCAGCACATACATATATATACATACATGCGTTTGGTCACGGACACCTGTTTAGTAATAGAACATTTGCATTCCCCCTATGCCGTAAATCGGAATATTTTAAAATATGACGATGTGGTGATATGATGATATGACAATGTGGTGATATGATATGGTAAAATGATGACCTGACGATGTGACGATGTGACGATGTGATGATGTGATGATGTGATGATGTGATGATGTGATGATGTGATGATATGATGGTATGATGATATGATGATATGATGATATGATGATATGATGATATGATGATATGATGATATGATGATATGATGATATGATGATATGATGATATGATGATATGATGATATGATGATATGATATGATGATATGATGATGTGGTGATATGGTGATATGGCATGATATGATGATCTGGCAATATCGCAATATGGTGATATGATGATGTGACGATATGAGGATATGGTGATATGATCTGATGATATGGTGATATGTGATATGATGATCTGAATGACGATTTGGTGATTTGATTATCTGATGATATGACGATAAGGTGATTTGATGATATGATGATATGATGGTATGTGATATGATGAGCTGATGATATACCAATGTGATGATATGACGATATACCGATATGATGATATGATGATCTGACGATATGACAATATACCGATATGATTGATATGATAATCTGATGATATGACAGTATGTGATATGATGAGCTGACGATATACTGATGTGATGATATGATGATATACCGATATGATGATATGATGATCTGATGATATGACGATATATACCGATATGATGATCTGACGATCTAACAATACACAGACACATGCATTATGCTTATAACACCCAGGCTGCCCCACAACCAGCCATCCAGCAACCCTTACAAGGACCGCATCCAATGACTATCCTGTCAGTATCCCACAATGCCCATGCTATGCGGTCAGTGAGACTCCAGTACATTCCAGAATAGGCACGCTGTTCCCTTGTACGTGTGAAAGTACGACGTCTGAACACTTTGACTACTGGATACTGAATGCTTTATTCCCCGTCCAGGGGTCTAGACCTCCGTCACACTTAGTCATGTGATGTCATCTCATTTGCATATATTACAGACATGTCTAGAAGTCTAGATGTCTAGACGTCTATTACGCATATATCACAGTACGCACCCACAAAATGCTTAATGAGTGCTTCAGTATCTAAGTTTAATGTTTAGGTTCAAATCTTGGTAAATGTTTTGCTTTTGGAAATTTGACACTTTTATCAGTTATAACTAATATGAATATAAATCAGCCCTTGTAATATTTACTTCAAGATTAAAGCTCCCGAACTTCATTATCTGATTATTCCTTTCCCCATTGAACAACCAACTATGCCCACCTTTCGGAACCAAGATTTGAACGTGTTGGAGGATGCCAAAGTCCCAGAACTTCCCCCGTGGTCGTTGAGAAAGCCATCTGTTATCCTCCGACTCACGGAATTGAGGAAGTATGGGACACATCCACTTGAGTACCAAGGACTGCATGCAGAGATTCAAGGCCAGTTTGCAGACCACCTCTCCATATACACTGATGGTTCGAAAGACCAAAGCTGGGTAGCTGCTGCGGCAGTCTGCCGACGGGAAAAATTTGGCGTACGTTTGCCCGATCAGAGCTCGATTTTCACTGCCGAAGCCCCAGCACTCCTTCTCACGTTGGAGTGTATCGAGGTATCCAACCACACTAACTATGTTATATATGGTGATTCGTTCTCTTGTCTCCTGGCTGTTGCTGGACTGAAAACGAATCACCCTATTCTAGCAACAGTCATTTATAAAATGAACCAACTGACAACGGATGGGTATGACATCCACCTGTGATGGGTGCCTGGCCATGCCGGTGTGGTGGTTTCAGCGGGTTCCCGTGCTCAGACATGTCCCGTTGCTTCTGCGCTGCTTCTGCGCATGCGCGGATTTCGCATCAACTCGGGTCACCTGAGCCACTTATTGGCGCATGCGCACATCCTACAAACTCGGGTCGAATAATCGAATACGCTTCTCCGCGCTCGGGTGGACAATCTTTTTTTTTTTTTTTAATAACCGATAAAAATACAGCAAAATAGGATTTAAAGTATTTTATGATGGCCCAGTTTACCTATATTTCCAATTAATTAATCTAAGTTATTCTTTTTATGCACATGGCACGTGTATTTGTCGACTCCACTCGCCGTGTTCTATTTGAATTTCTGACGACTCGGATGACCCGAGTCGCCCGGGTAGTGTTAATCGATTACGGCCATCCTTATTAGATTCTGACGCATGCGCAGAAGCGAGGGACATGTCTGAGCACGGGAACCCGCTGAAACCACCACACCGGCATACAAGGAAATGAACGAGCTGATCGGGCTGCGAAGAAGGCCCTGAACTGTGATCTTGAACCGTGTCTGATCCCCCACTCTGATCTGAAACCACTAATAGCCACCCACATAAAATCCAAAGGGCAACATGAGTGGGATGAAAACATTAATAAACTTAAAGAAATTGAACCATCTGTGGGAAAGCCACCACAGACTCATGCGGGAGGTCGGCGGGACCAAGTGGTCCTTAACCGCTGCCGTATTGGCCACTCGTGGCTTACACATGCTTTTCTGATGAAGGGGGAACCTCCCCCTGAATGTATTGGGTGTCAGTCCCCGCTGACACTCGAACACATTTGACTAAGTTGCGTTGATTTGTTGGCCCTGCGCCAACAGTTCTACACTGCAAAAAGTATGCATGACCTTTTTACTAAGGTAAAACGGGAAAACATTTTTGCCTTTTTGAGGGCATCTGGACTGTATCACCTCATATAGTTTACTAAATAGATTCTAACAATTATTAATAAAACTTTTCTTTTTCTATGGGAATTTGTTTCCCTTGCCCACAAATATATGATTGTGAGCTTTCTAATTTAATGAGTGTCTATTGGCACATAATTGATTGTCTGCTCTTACATGTAAAAGTGATGGTTTGAACAAAAAACTAACATTTCTCGCCGTGAATATGGCCTATGCTGCCGACACGGCGTAAAGCAACCACCAATCAATCAATCCAGAACATTCCCCGAGGAATACACCGTATTTCCTCCCCAACACATGGTACGGTTCCTTGCCCGGCATCGTTACAGTAAATCCGCGAATACACCAAATTTCCGGAAACATTTTACACCATCAAACTATAGGGGCATGTGATGTCACGGCCCACCAGCAGGACAGCCCATGGGAGGGAACCTAGCCCACACAAGCCAGATAACCGCACTTCCCAATTACGTACAGACCTATGACATGTAAATAGAATAGGCTAGTCTAGAATTAAGAGTACAACAACAATATTATCAAGAAAACTCCCAAAAAACTAACATAGATTACTACTAGATGAATTTACATACCTATACAACCTCATAATTACTACTGGAATTTTCCCAGAAAAATGGAAGAGAGCAACAGTTACCCCTATACCCAAGGTAGGTAACCCAAAGTCCTGTAATGAACTGCGACCTATATCCATACTACCTCTCCCTGGCAGAATAATTGAACAGATAATTCACGACCAAATAAAAACATTTCTTGAGGACACTAACTATTTAGCCACCCAACAAAATGGCTTCAGAAAAGAAAGGTCAACGACTAAGGCACTTGCCTCATTAATGGATGAATTGTTGATTAGCACAGACAGAGGTGAGCTTACAATAGCTGTTTTTCTTGATTTCAAGAAAGCTTTTGATACAATTGACCACAAAATCCTGCTATGTAAGAACAAAAGAGCTGGACTGGGAAAAAGATCATGTAGGTTCATATCCAACTACTTAAACAACAGACAATAAGTCACAAAAATTAATAATACAGAATCCTCCACTAGAACTGTCAGAACAGGAGTGCCCCAAGGTTCCACTTTGGGACCACTCCTCTTTCTGATATTTATTAATGACCTACCATTGCTGTCTACCAGTGCTAATTTCACACTTTTTGCAGATGATGCTGTCCTCACAGTGCACAATAAAAACATTATTCTGGCAGCTACTATGGTAAACAAGGTGTTAAAAAAGGTCAATATTTGGTGTGCTGATAACAGACTTACCTTAAACACACAAAAATCAGAATATGTGATATTTGGAACAAAATCTAGAAAATCGCACGCACAAAATATAGAGCTATGTATAGGCAATGCAGTGCTAAGAGAAGTGAACTCATACAAATACTTAGGAACCACACTTGACTCTACACTGAATGCGAACCAGCAACTATCGAGGCTGAACCAAATTCTAGGTATGAGAATGACAACCTTTAGAAAAATAAGATGCTACATGAGTGAGAACACAGCGCTCAAACTGTATAAGGCAACTATACTGCCAATAATAGATTATAATGATCTAATCTATGGCCTTTTAACAAAACAACAATAAAATAAATTACAGAGAACTCAAAACCGAGCTCTTAGAACAGTATATAGGGGCAAAGTTCTCTCAGTGAATGAGATGCACACTAGATCTAATAGCACATACCTGAGCCAAAGGAGAGATGCACATCTGCTATCTCTTATGTTTATTAGAGCCAAGGATGAAAACTACAGAGACCATACTACCAGAGTTACCAGGCAGGGGGATGCTACACTCCTCAAAGTTCCTAAACCACTCACAAATAGACTGACAAGCACCCCTATCTACAAAGGCAGCAAATCATGGAATGAACTCCCAGTCAGAATTAGACATGCCCAAACACAAGTAGAATTCAAGAACCTGGTAAGAATTCACCAAGCCAATCAGGCCCTTCTACAGGCCTAGTGATGAGGTCGCCATATTTAATTAGCTATCTATTATAAGCACCTATGGCCACCCCACCCCCTCCCACCACCCCACGCGCTCCTTTGCCTGCTGCCAACAAACCAAGTTATCCACCGTACAAATTATTTGCCCAGCAAATTCGGAAATGTGTATCAGTCTGGTAGTATTGCTATAGACCGGGGGCCCTATGGTACTGGGACGGCTCACTCCCTATCTCTCCCATGTGATGTAAATTTTGCGGTGCCACCTTGTGGTGGGTTTGATCGACCCAGCTGCTGGTTGGTGTTTCACATGTAAACACATACGGTTATATCATGCATGAGACGGGTAAGCGTGAATACACATCAATATGGGATTGCTATGAACAGGCACACATCCTCGTCGCCATCGTCACACATCTTTCACATTCATATATACATTTGTGCATATATTATAGCATCTGTTTAGCCGGGGGAACAGCCAGCGCACCAAGTGGTGGGTTTGATCATTTTGATTACACAGTACAGGCTGAGTGAGCCGTCTTGGTATTATAGGGTCTTTGTATAAACATAGACACTAATAAAGTCTGTACTAGACTACTAAATGACTGAAACGTACAATCCTCCAAGCATTGTTTATCCCATCATTACTAACAACCTACTTACTCAAACTACTTCATGTAGTCAAAAAACACACCTGAGGTATTAACCTTTTAAGCATAACCCTATAAGCTAACCACACTCTATCTAACAGAATAAACAAACCATTCTACTAACACTCACTCCATCTCAAAATGTTAACTCCAACAACATGATAGTTTTGCAATTCACAACATAGTAGGCATACAAACCTATGAAGGGAAACTATGCACCTAACCACTCCGTAATGTAAAGGTCTAATCAATACACATGTATGTATCAAGTGTGTATGAATACAACATATAACTGCCATTTTTGTATGTGAATTGTCAAACTATACCATATGTAACTCTTTGAATGTTTGATATTGTTATTTCAGCTGATTTGGGCTAGCTGCATATATTGTAAATAACTGTATTGTCACATGGCTGGAAGACCAGTGCCATGGCGCTGACAAAGGACTTTATTCAATGAATAAACTATATTTACAACAACAAAAAACACACAAAGTATAACAATAAGAATCACAAAACAATAACTGGCCAGCATTGAAAACAAGCCCGAACACTCGAGCTTATATGCTATCGACAGCATAAACGCACATCACAAAAAAAGAAATAAGAACCACCTCCCGCATGGGAAGTGAACGCTCTATCCGATCGGCCATCCCGTCTAGTCCTGTTGCTCTGCCTCGTATAAAAAGTCTGCCCACATTGTGTGTGTGTGTGTGGGGGGGGGGGGTGTAAACTTTTAGCTATAATGTAAACAACAATGCCCCAACGCTGTCACGTGTACTAAACCTCCGTCCGTTCAATGTAGCCAACTCTTAAAAACCCAGGCAGCGACCAACCAAAACTAAACCTCCAAAATATTCCTATAAATCTTATATCAGAGTATACTACTTAAATATCCCTAGTTTAATTTCATATTCAAGGTGTATATATATATATACATTTATATGTGTGTATATATATCATTTTAATGTCCGATGTTAAAATGTTATTGCAATTATTTGGCGGTCGATCGACTTAGTGGGTCCCACTCCGGGCTGCCATGACTTCTGGATAGTGGGCTTCTCCTATCTCTCCGTAGTTCCGCTGACCGTCACTAGGGGGCCCCTGCCTGCCTGCTCCCCGGTGACGTCGCAGTGCCCACCAGGGGGCGCGTGTGTATGGAGAGATAACGAGGCCTCGATGGGGGGCCGTTGTAAAACAAGTAATTTCCGTGAACGCTTGATTTGCCATTATGCTTCTGTTTACATTGTATTAACTATTTGCTAACATTTCTTTAAATGAAGGTTTTTTGTTGTTGTTTTGTTTAAATCGTTAAAATCTTCTCCTTTTTTGTCATTTTCATTTGTCATTTTCCATCAACATGCAGTAATTTGTATGAGGGCTTTGTAATCCATATTTAAAAAAAAAATGTAAATACAGTTTTTTAATCTTCAAAATTAGTTGTGTTTTTTTTCAATTTTGAATTTTCATTTTTGATCAACATGCAATGCTTTTTTGGGTGAGGATTTAATAATATACATTTAATACAGCACTGTAACCAGCAAGAGTTATTCCTAGGTGCCACACAACAAAACGACGAGATGATATATTTACAACTTACCTCAGAAAAAAGCAACCTTATAACAAGAGAATCTCGGGGGTCTATTTTCTTTTGGTATTTACAAAAAATAATCATGGTTTCTCTTATCTCTCCCAGCAACATATTCCATAAAGTGGCTTCTGCTATGCAGAAGGCAACATTAGGATTAAATGATCGAAAATATATGAGTGTCAGTTTTTTAAATATTTAAATATTTTTTATTGAGGCTGTATTTATACTGTCCATAGCATATAAGCCCGGGTACCCAGGCTTGTTTTCAATGCTGGCCAGTTGTAGTGTTGGTGTTATCTTACCACACAGTGGCTGCTGATAAGGTATTTGATTGCCTGCATTTCAGTAGCAGATAGATAACTGGTTGGTATGGTTAATAGCCTATGTTAGTTTTTGTTGTTGATTTTCTTGGCATATATGTATTTATTTGTTCTACTCTTATTACTAGACTAGCATACTCCTATTTACATATCATAGGCTAGTACGTAGCTGTGTGGTGTGTTATCTGGCTACTTTTGGCATGGTTACCTTCCATTGGGTGTCAGTAAACATATTATGTGGTTTACTGAGAGTACAACGTTTCAATATTGAATGAAACATTATTTTGTGTCGTAATATTATTCGTGATCTCTAAATAAATATTTAAATAGACAATAGTGTAATTGGGCGCATTCATCTCCCCATGTGAAATGCCACATATGTAGGTAGACATCGATAGGTTCATCGCGTCAAGGAACCTAGATAATCTAATGGTTACGACACTACCTCAGAAATGGCAGAAATGTAGGTTCAAGTACCACTCTAGGCATGCTGTTTCGCCTTATTTACATAAATATTCCCACTCCCATGATAGTAGTCTATGTTCAGTTTATTTTTATAGTTTTTCTTTGGTTACATTAATTGATTAAGCAGGGGAAATTTTAATTGCGGACAATTGGTCTTCCTCATTCCACTGCTCCCTGCCGTATCCTATTAAAGTTGCATAGTCCGATGCTTTTGAGTTTTTGCTATTTTCCGAGATAAATATATTATGCTAATCGTTATAATCTACTTTACTTTAGTTTGAAGAAACTTGAATTTTAAATGGCTAAATTTGGTTATATTTGATGTCAAAACATGCCAAAATAATGTTGGCAAGCACGCCAAAACTCTGACACCATAGACTTCAGTAGTAACGGTTTCTATTAATTGACTTATTATGCCCTTCTATGCAGCAACAAATGCTTAATATGTGCACCAGTGTCTAAGTTGAATATGTAGAATCAAATCTAGATAAATGTTTTGCTTTTCAAAATTTGATGTTTTAATCGGACTATGCAACTTTAATGTCGAGTGCCAGATTAGGTTGCAACAAATATGAATTTTTTCATCATTGGTTTGACTCAACCAGGGTTCAAACCTGGGGTTCGAATCCGATGACCTACCAACACTGGACGCGGGAGCTCAACTCCTTTGGCTATCCTGTTATTCTCCACAATGTAAACAATGTCATTCAGTCTAATCAAACAATCCGGATATACTAAGTTCCGCTGGTCTCCTAGGAATGACTGAAGCTGGGATCCAGCTAGATAAACGATTCACCCGGTACTCGCAGTACACAGGTGAATACCAACCCTATATAAAAACGGTCGAAAAAGCGGGTTAGTGAATTAAGAGCCTATTTCACAATCTAAGAAGCAACAATTATTCTTTACATATGTCTTATTGATAACCCGCTACCTTTGAGTTCAAAAATATAATATAATATCTAGTTTAATATGATTTAAAAGTGAAATCGACGGCGTTCTGCGGCCGCCATCTTGTCTTTTTGCATTCTCTCCCATTTCACCAAGTCTGTGCTGATATAAGTAACCATTTGACACTGGAGGCAGGCATTCTACTTGCTGTTCCATACTAAAGCTATTTTCACATGTATTTACAATACGTTGTCGTTCACCTGTGTACTATAAGTACCGGGTGAATCTTTCATCTAGGATCCAGCATGCTGGGTCACAGCTACAGCTTGCACGACATACACGGGTGGGGGGAGGAGGAGGTGAATACACATAAACCATGCGACAATATGCATGCATTTCTACTCAAGGAAGAACCACGCTCTGAGTGCACCAACACTGAGATTTGTTCAACCTCAGACTAAACAGTAACACTCTAAGCCAGCGGTATAAGATCTTCAAGGAGAGACCCAGACATGAGGTCAGGAAGGACTCATTTTTCTTTCGAGTGACAGATCCATGGAACAGTCTCCCAGACCAAGTTGTAAAATTGTCCGATATAATACATGTGAACCGAGGTAAAGTTACTATAATAAATTACAAACTGTCTATATAATGATAAATGTTAAATTATAAAAACCCAAAGACATATAGAGGATGTGTGAACTTGGTAAACTATTATTCATTAGGTATAGAACTTGTATATTGAATAGTCTTTGAGAGGGAGTGTCACTTCCGAGTTTGACTAAGAACAGTCTTTGGAAGAGTCACCTCACATGCCCCCTCCCCCCCCACATGGTATTGTTATGATCATTGACCACTGCATTGTACTCTGATTGGAGGAGTGAGTCATGTGACCACTGCATTGTACTGTGATTGATGAATAGGATCATGTGACAACGGCCATCTTGAATCTTGAGAACCTATATAAGCAATAAACCAGAGAGTCTCACTCTCTTACTTTTCCTTCTTACCCTGTTTTCCTTTATTACCTGTAGTGTTTTCACTTGACCTATTCACACCACCCACACCACCAGCCGGCACGTTTACAAAGTGGTTGAAGCACCAATGGTAGAAGCATTTGAGAGAAGGCTGGGTAGACATTGAGGAGGACACCCACAGTTATATGACTTCAGGGCTCCGTTGTCATCCACATGTGAGCCAAAAATAAAGTGGGTTTTTTACTATAACAAGCTGGCAATAGAGGCGCAATATGGCCTAGATCAGCTAGACGGGGATCTGTAAGTTAATCTGTAAGTTAAACACTCACTCACATTCTGTTTGAATGTGTAGATGTCATTGTCTTACGCAAGAAATGTTTTAAGGTAAATGGCAGACGAGACCTCTTTAGCAATATAAAGCACAAACAAATCTTAGAGTTCCTAAACACACCTCGGGTATATTGCCTCCTGTATTTTAAACTAATTTGTATGAGTTTGATTTCACTGTCATTGACACATGTCTAACCACTTCAAAATTGCATGAGCGATGGATTTTGCTATCATTTGACATGGCTCTAACCATTAAGATTAAAGTGCCTGTCACACTATGCCGGATTGAGCACCAGAAGAATTGTCTAGTCCGGTGGTATTCGGCCGTGATAAGTATCAAATGTATTAAAATGTATTAAAATGTGTCAAAATGTTGCAATATCGGGTCAAAGGCCACTGGACAAACGAACATGAAACGGACATAAAACGGACGTGAAACGGACATGAAACAGACCTGAAACGGACATGAACGGATAGCCAACGGACGGTAAGGGGACTAAACGGACTCAAACCGGACAAAAAACGTAGACATCAATCCGGCGCATCCATTCCAAGTTTTGTGCATGTTCAAAACTTGTACGGACACAATCCGGACTTAGCCGGATATCAACAGACTTTGTTCGGTTTCTTTCTGTTTCCCCCAATCCGCTGATATGTGACAGGGCCTTTAGATTAAGATTAAAGCGTGTGCTGGTGTTATCTGGGTGTATCCTGAAATCTGAAGTTCATCTGGTATTGCTGTTAACACCTTGTCACGCTGCCTTTCGAACGATTGTACACTGCAGTTTGATAGGTTTCTTATCTAAGCTGACATTATGACGGTTTTTTTTTCAATTTAGAATTTTCATTTTTGATCAACATGCAGAAAGACTTCCTTCTTGCAGGATTTCTGCTGACTGTGAGGCTTTTCTTTTTACGGCTGTTACCGTACCAAGTTTAGCATATCTTTTTGAATGATACATTATTCTGCCATAGTTAGTTAATTTACCTTCAATCATTTTCCAGGTGTATATAATTTGATATCTCTCACATCGACGTTTAATCAAGTACATTTTGAGAATGTTATTCTGTCCCACCAATTCAATGTCACAATTACATTTCGGATTAAAAAAAAAAAAAATCAATATAGGAATGAGATTGACAAGACTGCTAGTTCCATGTGCCTTCTATTTGGCTACATCTGCCATTATTGTTATGTTGATATTATTATTGTCATATCTTTTTGGTGGGTTATCCAAACATAAACCAACTACCTATTATGTACAAGCCTATAATATGTAAATAGAGTAGGCTAATCTAGAATTAAGTGTAGGAAAAAATAAAAAGAGGAAGACTCTTACCAAGAAAATCCAAAAAAACTAACATAGATCACTAACTACAAACCATAATCTTAAGAAACACAGACCGATAACTGCCCAGCATTGAAAACAAGCTCGATCATCCAAGCTTATATGCTATGGACACCCCCAGTTATATGACATCCCATTAAAAAAAAAAAAAAAATTAATATTACTATCGTTAATAATTTAATATGGATGCCAATTTTTTCCACAACCAAGCCCGCAAAAGTGGTCCAAAGAAAAAATAGGAAATTGGTGAAATTAAGGAAATTGTTATTTCACTCATTTTTGATGATGCATATCTTGAAATGTAACAACATCAGATCCCTGGATCTTTTTATTCTCATTGTACAGGTCATGAATTTGAAGGAAAAAACACAGGAAGTCTGATAGGGT
>CM059197.1:67426639-67453259 GCA_030323885.1 Branchipolynoe longqiensis | reverse complement strand
GGGTGTGTGGAGGTGGGAGGGCGAAAGGGAGGTTATAGATGCCATGTGTGGGTGGATGGGTGTGAGTCGGGGTGTGTTGAGGTGGGAGGGCGAAAGGGAGGTTATAGATGTCATGTGTGGGGGTGTGGGTGTGAGTGGGGGTGTGTGGAGGTGGGAGGGCGGACGGGAAGTAATATATATCAGGGAGGTCTAAGGGAACATGCTAAACTGTACACTTAACCTTCTACGACAAGATATACCGGTTTTGCATCTTAGCAACATATCAGGAGGGGCACCGACTTATAACAGCACTCTTAATATACAGACAGGGAAGGAGAGAACAGGAGGGGAAGGAAAGAGTGAGACCGATGGAAGAGAGGGGGAAGAGAGGGAGAGAGGAAGGACAGAACAGGAGGGGAAGGAAAGAGAGACAGATGGAAGAGAGAGAGAGGGAAGAGAGAGAGGGAAGGAGAGAACATGAGGAGAAGGAAAAAAGATACCTGCCACCCGCCCCACTTCACTGAGTCACCCCAAAACAATCCTGAACTCACCAGCTCTCCCTGCGTCTTACCGTCTACGTCATTTCCGGTCCTGTACTGAATCCCCCTCCTCCCACACCCCCACCCTCCACTCCTCACTCCCCTCCCCAACCCCTCACATACACACATTTGGTCCCATCCCCTTCTCACCTCCCTCCGCTGCCCCTCATTCCCAACTCCCCCCACACCCCCACCCTCAACACTCCCCCCCAATCCCTCCTGCACCCCCCCCCCTAATCACCCCACGTCCCTCCCTGCCCCTATTTTATTACGCCTCTCATTCCCAATCTCCCCATCCATTCCCTCCTCGCCCCTCCCCCACCCCTCAATTTCCTGTCTGTGGGTTTGCTCTTCCCTTTCACCTCCCACACCCACACCCATCCCCTTCCCTGTCCCCCTCCCATTCCCTCCTCTTTCCACCCACCTCCCTTCCTCCCACCTCCCTTCCTCCCACCTACCTCACTCCCTCCCCCACACTATATTTCATTCCCCGCCGTTTCGCCTTCGCCGGGTGAGACTGAAATTAACGCCAACGGAAACACACCGGCCTTCTTTTTCTGATGAGGCCAATTAGAGTCCACTTCCGGTCGGTTTTCAAAGCGAGGCTGACACCCCCCCCCCCACACACACAAAGACCGGACGCGAAAACGAGGCAGCGACGACAGCGACAGCAGCGGTGCAAGCGTTGCCTGGAAACCCATTTGCCCATAGCAACCAAGGCCAGCTATAAATTCGGTTGCTACAAGATAAGGTTCGAAGGTACAACAAAAAAATACACACACACACACACACACACACACATACACACACACATAAAGATGGACCCCAAAACACTCTCCTTCCCCCCGCCCTCCCAATCACCAAAAAGCTAGAAAAAACAACAACCCGATTTACGTTTTGGTTGGCGCGTTTGTATGCGTATCTGGAGGTGCGTGCGTGTGGGGAGGTGTGTACGGAGCGATGTGCGTGTGGAGCGATGTGCGTGTGTTGGGGGAGGTATGTGTAGAAGTGTGTAAATGTGAGTAGGGATGTATGTGTGCGCGTGTATACCATGTGTGTGATGGGTGCGACCGTGTGTGTATGTGTGCTGGTGTGGGTGTTTATGTGTGTATATATAGTGATATAGTGATATAGTGATTGGTAGACAGGAAGTGTGAACACTTATTTGTCTCTCATTTTTGCTTGAGTGCAAGTAATTAGCAGCACAAGGAATAAATTAGTAGCATGTGGTGAATAAGTGGTCAAATTTCCCTGTATCATCAGCCCATGCTTTTTCTAATCGGTTCTTGAATGAATTTATTGAGCCGGCATCTATAACATTTTGTGGGAGACTATTCCATATATTTATGATCCTGTTTGAGAAACTGTGTTGCCTTAATTTTGAAACGGCTCTGGGTTTTACTAGTTTGAGAGTATGGCCCCGGCTGCCTTCTCTTTTATTCAAGGTGAAAAATTGGTTCATATCTATTTTATCAAAACCTTTCATAATTTTAAATACTTCAATTATGTCACTTCTTTTCCTTCTGTAGGAAAGAGTAGGAAGTTTCAATTTCCTGAGCCTTTGTTCATAGGGTAAGTCCTTTATAACTGCAACTAGTTTCGTTGCACGTCTCTGAACCTTTTCGATCTCCAGAATATCTTTCCGAAAAATTGGGCTCCAAATTTGTGGACAGTATTCCAAAATTGGCCTAACAAGAGACTTAAATAGAATGAGAAAATTGTTCTTGTTGAGGCGATGGAAGGTTCTTTTAATTATTCCTACTCTCTGGTTAGCATTTGAGATGATAGTCCTCATGTGTTTCTGAAAGGAGAGTTGGGAGTCGAAGGTTACACCCAAGTCCTTTTCATAGCTATCTTGTTGCAGGACAGTGTTCTGCATAATATAGGCATAATGAGGATTATTTTTCCCGTAATGAATAATTTTGCACTTCTTTTCATTGAAGGGCAATTGCCATTTCTCAGACCATTGTGAGAGTTTCAGAATATCCTCTTGTAAGAGATTTTTATCTCTTACGTCTTTTATTGCTCGAAAGACCTTTGTGTCATCCGCAAATATTTTTAGGTTTGATGAGACACTGCCTGGCAGGTCATTTATAAATATTATAAATAATATTGGTCCCAGCACACTTCCCTGAGGTATTCCTGAGGTGACATTCTTAAAGGAAGATTTTTTATTACCTACAACTACCCTTTGCTTTCTCTCAGACAGGAAGTCCTGTGTACACGCGTGTGTGTATGTCTGTGTGTTTATATGTCCACGCGTGCATCTGTGTCATGGTGTGTGTCTATGTGTTCATGTGTGGGAATCTGCATGTGTCTGTATGTCCTTGTGTGTGAGAGTGTGCATCCGTGTGTGTATCTGTGCGTGCGTCCACATTTGTCCGTGTTTGCATGTGTGTCACCATGTGTCCACATGTGGGCATGTGTGTGTGTCAGTATGTGCATGTGTGTCTGTGTGGGTGTGTGCATCTGCAAGTGTCTGTTCGCATGTGTGCACATCTGTCTGCTTGTGTCTATATGTGAGCATGTGCATCTGCATGTGTCTGTGTGTGTCTGCATGTGTCAGTGTATCCACATATGTCTGTGTGTCTGCATGGATTGTGTCTGTGTGTGTCTTCATGTGTATGTGTGTATGGGTGTGCATGTATATATGCATGTGTCCACATGTGTGCGTGTGCATCTGCAGGTGTCTGTGTGTGCATGTGTCCATATATGTGTCCATGTGTGCATCTGCATGTGTCCGTATGCGGATTTGTGTCCGCATATGTCTGCACGTGTCTGTGAGTGCATGTCTCTGCATGTGCGCATGTGTCTGCATGTGTCCATATGTGTCCGTGTGTGTCTGCATGTGTCTGTGTGTGCCTGCATGTGTATGTGCATTTCTGCATGTGTCCGTGTGTGCATCTCCATGTGCATGTGTATGTCTACATGTGTCTGTGTGCGTCTGTGTGCGTCTGCATGTGTCTGTGTGTGTCTGCATGTGTTTGTGTGTCTGCATGTGTTTGCATGTGTCCATATGTGTTTGTGTGTGTCTGCATGTGTCTGTGTGTGCCTTTACCTGCATGTGTCTGTGTATGCATGTGTATGTGTGTGCATGTGTGTGCATGTGTCTGTGTGTGCCTGTGCCTGCATATGTCTGTGTATGGCCTGCCTGTGCCTGCATATGATTAGATATGTCTATGTGTGCCTGTGTGAATGTGTCTATGTGTTCCCGTGCCTGTGCCTGTGCCTGTGCCTGTGCCTGTGCCTGTGCCTGTGCCTGTTCCTGTCCCTGCCATGCATCTCAACCCCTTCAGTGACGAAGCCGGGCTTTGACCAGTGTGCCCGGGTGGTGGCGGGATGTCGCCTGCTCTGACCACTTCCGGTATGACTCACGCAGAGTGGCGGGAAAGGCGCACTGACTTTTCATCGGCGTGCCGGCAAACACGAACCGCTCATTTTGTCAGGTTGGAATTATCGCTAATTAAAGTTCATCACCAGGAACACCCTGACTTATCAAGAACGGCTCGTCGCTGCTCGTGATTTTAGCATCAGCGCCATTTTGGATAATGATTATAAATATATGCTAACATTTTAATGATTTATATCGCATATACATACTTATTAATAAAGTTGGGTTTTGAATCTCCACCACTTTGAGTGATAATTATAAATACATGCTAATATTTTAATTAACTATATTGCAGGTAACATACTGATGGTAAAATAATGATGTCCGGTTACTTTTTTATAATGTCTTTGACTTTGAATAATGATCATAAATATGTATAAATGCGATTTTCTTAATGAATATTTAGTATATTATGAGTATATCTGATGTGTGTTCTAAATTACCAGTATATACAGTAAAACCCCTCTAACCGACCACCTCCACAGATCGACCACTCCCCTACATCGATCGCTTTATTTGGGTCCCAACAATACCATTGCAGCCATATTCTAACTCCCTAAACCGACCACCTCCCTAAATGGACCACTCAAAGTCGGTCCCAAGGTCGGTCAATTTAGAGAGGTTCGGCTGTATATATGTATATATCACGTGTATATTGTATCTAGGATATTATTCGCCCATCCCGGCTGATTTATCAGCCAAACGGGATGGCCGAATGAGTTAGAGCGTCCGTCTCCCGTGCTGGTAGATCGTGGGATCGTGGGTTCGAATCCTGGTCGAGTCAAACCAATGACTTAAAAATTGATACTTGTCGCTTCCTAGCCAGACGCTCGGCATTACTAGGATAGGGCAAGGAGCCGTGGAATGAGGCTGCGACTGAAATTTCCCCTGCTTAAGCAACTAATGTACCAAAAAAAAAAAAGAAGAAGCATTTTGAGATTAAGCTGATCTATTTATCAAAGATAAATATCTCAAGCGATGCTGACTGAAAGCTCAATCGCAGAACAAACTGGTCCCGTCCTTCTATGACCTTAGGTATTGCCAGGACGTAAAACTCCAAAAAACAACCAGCAAACTAGTCAGTTAGCAATTAAATTCCTGGCTCCCTCCCTCCCTTATTTGGGGCAGATGCCCTATTTCAGGAGGTCACGTGATGATGTTTATGGCCCTCCCCAGAGTCTGCCAATAAGGGCATTCGCTGAATGGCACTGTGGTGGCTGTTTATAAAACTCTGATTAGACAGTTACTATGGTGACGGACCTGGTTATTATTATATATACTAGTTTTGGATATTTGAATTGAAATCATGGTTTATAGCCATTAGGCAAGACAAGGCAAGAGTCAATAAATTAATGACACAAAAAAGAAGAAAGAAACCCACTCTTTCCAAGTACATCACTCTTTGTATATACAGAATGATCATAAAGACACAGAGCTAATATATTGATTAATAGCTGGGTAGTTCTCAGGTGATTTTCCATATACAGTAAAACCTCTCTAATCGGACCAACCATGGGGCCGGCTTTCAATGGTCCATTTATGGAGGTGGTCGGATTAGGGAGTTTTTAAAAATGTTATCGTTACAATGGTATTGTTTGGGCGATCGTTTGGGACCCAAATAAAGTGATCGATATAGGGGAGTGGTCGATGTGTGGAGGTTGTAGGTTAGACAGGTTTTACTTTATGTTAGAGGATGTGACAAAGACCCATTGTGTTTGATGGCAGAGTTGGGAGTGGCGTGGGCTCATTATATAGTTTGACTCCAGGCTTTGAAAGAAATATTGATGCTCTCATTTAATTTTAATTGTTTAATTTGGGTGGGGGTGGGGCATTTTCAGCCGACTTTACCCTCCATTAATCGTAATAACATAAGCCCAATGCACTGGGCTCGCTTACTGAAGAAATAACAAGAGAAGACAACAACTAAAACTTCACCAAAAATAAAAAGAGAAAATAAATCCCCCAGAACATCATCAATAATGAGGTGCCTCATTTGAGCAGCTAACTTAATTCCCATCGATAATCTCATTGTGGGCTTCACGGTTGGGGAAGCGATGGACATTAAAAAAAGGTGGCTGGGGGCCAATGAATAAAATACAGACATGAAAAAGAATAATTAAGAAGAAAAGATTAAAAAAAAGAAAGGAAAGAAAATGGTGGTATGCATGCGAAGGTCTGGCCTAACCCAATTATGAGCTGTTAATAGCAGGAGAAGTTAAGTCGTGATCAGCTCACGCAACAGATTTATCACCATCTTAGCTCTCTCGGAGCGATAAATCATTAGCAACAAAATATAATTACGATAGATCGTCAGCGACAAAATATTGTAATTGCAACCAGATAGGATGGCCACGCAGTCTAATAGGTTGCCTCGCATCTGCAAAATTGTCAATGCATTTTATTGCTCGCCGAGTCAAGCAAAGGGACTTATAACAAATTTGATGCCCGTTCAGTACTAAGTCTACATCTCTGGCACTGGGAATTAGTAGCGGCAGGGGCAAGAGGATAATGTGACTGAGTGGGATTCGATCTCAGTGGGACAGCACTACGAAGCCACCATGTGTGTGTGGATTGTCACAAAGAAAGCCGGGTACCCATCATGATGTGAGTTTGGATATTGCTGGAACCAGATTGCCTGGATTCTAGTCACATAATCCAATGTAGGTCACCCAATGTAGGTCACCCGATATAGGGCACACAATGTAGGTCACCCAATTTAGGTCGCAGTGATGTGAGTGCTTAGTGTTTATGATACATGGCTATGTGCAGAATGACCATAGCTTATTCGATACATTATTATTATTGTCAGATGACATGGTGTTGTGCGAGAGAAACAAGCTGCGTTCTATTGAATCAATAAAACTCTTAATTCGATTGATAACAGCTTTAATCCTAGCAAAATCTGAGATAGCATAGGTTTGCCTCCATACGTCTCTCATGCATACTGGCTTCCTAGTGCTTCCCCACTGAGATGATACACATCACCCGCACCATGACCCAATATCCCATACAGTCAACCAGAACCAGTCCTTGCCCGCTAAAATATTAACACTGCACTCAAGCTAAGGTAGCAACAAGTATAACTTCTGTTAAGTCCTTTGTTTGACTCCTCCAGGGATTTGAATTCATAACCTGAGCCGTGAATCGATCCCATTAATTGCTGCTTTAGAGGCGGATGCTCTAACCACTGAGCCTATTAAATCTATTGATAATTGCATTGAAGCTCACTCTGCTCCCAAGATACACTCATGCTAAAGGCCCAGTCACACCTACCTGGACGAGCCACGGATTTTGAGCCGGACCATCCCCGGACCAGTCGCCCAGACTGTTCCGGACAGGCCGGATAAAATCGTATTTTTGTTATTTTTTGCCTCGCGGTCACACATACCCAGCCGGTGTGATCCGGGGGTGGTCCGGGGGTGGTCCGGGTAGTCCGGGGGTGAACCGGGGCCTGTCTGGACTGTCCGGGGGTGGTCCGGGGCTGTTTCGCTACTACTACTACTACTACTACTACCATGCCGGATCGAGCTCGGATGCACCGGACCGCCCCGGATATTTCAAACATTTTAAAACATCCGGGGCAGACCCCGGACCAGCCACGGATCACGCCGGATCACCACAGATGAGCCACGGACGAGCCACGGATCATCCTGAATCACCACGGACCACCCCAGATGATGGTCCGGGGCTCGTCCGGCCTCTGATTCGGGTAGGTGTGACTGGGGCGTTATGTGAGAACCATCCATGGTCCGGTGTTGGAGCTGGCAAGAATCATTAATCATTGCTGACTTTTTATATATTTTTTTACATTGGTTGATTAAGCAGGGGGAATTTCAATCGCGGACGATTCGTCTGCCTCATTCCACTGCTCCTTGGCATATCCTAATAATGGCGAACTCCAGGGTGGCGACAAGTATACATTTTCTAAGTCATTGGTTTGACTCAGCCAGGGTTCGAACCCGGGGGCTTCGAACCCTACAAACCTTATCGTTTGTATAATTGCTCATTGAGCTTTTCATGAGCAGCTCACAACTGAGATAGACATGCCATGTAGCAATAACCCTGGGCTGTCATTGAGTAGAAAGCGCGGACGTTATCTCATGTGGCAGTAGCTAATTAATTACCCAGGGGGTGAAACCATTGGTTGGAAAGTAGCGCAGTCTCCTTAACACCCCCATCACACCAAACTAGTTCTCAAAACATCCGACCATGTTCTAAAATGGGCTGTGGTCGGGGTAGAATGTGGCTGCAAGAAAATTGTGGGCATGCTCAAAGTTCTAGACCACCATTCTGTTCTAGCCTCTCCATTCCGTTTGTAAAGAAGACAGTAAAAAGTTGCTACTATGTCCATTCTGTTCGCATACAGTTTGAGTCCGGTCAGCAACATTTTCAAGAAGGTAGTGAGAACTAGTTTGGTGTGATTGGGGTATTAGCTGTACTGGAGGTAATGGGCGAATCGGTAGAGGGCAGGCCTCCCGTGCGGAAGTTTGGGAGTTTAATTCCCGGTCGAGTCAAACCGATGATATAAAAAATTGATACTTGGCGCTTCCTAGCCAGGTGCTTGGCATTAATAGGACATGGCAAGGACTGGTTACCTCAGTGTCAGGATAACGTCACTGAGTGGGATATCGGGTCATTGTGCTGGTGTCCTGATTTCCCAGTGGGGCAGCACTATAATGTCCGATGAGTACACACTGTCACTAGTCGGTACCCGTCCTGATATGACTTTAGATATTGCCAGAACGTAAAACTCCAACACCCAACCATAAGCTGTTAAAGTTACATAATCCAATAGTTTGTTCCTGCAGTATCCTTAAATAAAGATATGAAGTTGATCTGCTTTACTTTAGTCTGAAATAAACCTTTATTATAAATGACCAACATCAAAGATATTTTAAGTGCAAGCATGCAAGGTTACTTTTGGTGCACATGCCAAAATACTAGACACGCTAATACCCCCATCACACCAAACTAGTTCTCACTACCTTCTTGAAAATGTTGATGAATGGTCTCAAACTATGTGCGAATGGAATAGACATAGTAGCAACCTTTTACTGTCTTTTTTTACAAACGGAATGGATGGGCTAGAACGGAATGTTGCTCCAGAACTTTGCGCATGCCCAAAATGTTCTTGCAGCCACGTTCTACCCTGACCACAACCCATTTTAGAACCTGGTCAGACATTTTGAGAACTAGTTTGGTGTGATGGGGGTGTATGCTGCAACAGAAACAGGTTCGATTAAATTGACTTTCTATATTCCCTTTCATGCAGCGATAAATGTTTCAATAAGTGCACTGGTATCTAAGTTGGATATGATGGATAAAATCTAGGGTAAGTCTTTTAGCTTAGACAAATTGATGCTTTCTTCTCCTACCTCCTCCTATCTTTCCCTGAATCTCTCCCTGATTCTCTCTCAGTATTATCTCTCTCCCTGATTCTCTCTCAGTATATCTCTCTCCCTGTCTCTCTCCTATATCTCTGTCCTTCTGTCCCTGTCTCTATCTCCTGTCTCTCCCCATGTCCCTCTCCACGTCTCTCTCCTGACCTTTTCCCTGTCTTTCCTCCTGTCTCTCCCGTTGCTCTCCCTGGCTTTCTCCCACTATCTTTCACTGTCTATCACATACAATCTTTTTTGGTAAATATTTGTATTCATCTCAATACATATTTTGTCAGCGCCGAGGCACTGGTCTTCCAGCCGTTGGAGCAATCACATTTGATTTGTACATAGTGGAAGTGGAATATGTTGCATTGTGTGCAGCCTAACCCATTCTGAACATAAAAAGAAAGTGAGGGAGCAACCTATGCTGTATAGTGTACATCATAGGTACTCAACATAGTGCAAGGTATATGCATCAAGATAGAGTGTGCAGTAATGTACACAAGTGGTTAAATCATATGTTGTGTTTGTATGTCAGTTAGATTTGGTTTTCTTAATGGTTAGTCTTTTAATAGTGCCATATTGTGCATGTATAGTAGTTTATATTGCGTGCAATGCTAGTTGAAGATGTAGTTATTCAGTGGTTGTAGTGCGTCTTGAATGTTATTATATCATTTTTGTTGTTGGTAAATATGTTTATTCTGCTGAATAAGTCTTTTGTCAGTGCCGAAGCACTGGTCTTCCAGCCATTTTTCAATTCAGGGTTATTTACACAAAAGGTATATAGAATAAGGTGTACAATACCTGTTGAATAGACAATTTGCACCATGTAACACAATGAAATTCTGAAACCCAAAAGTTCCATAACAATATGGTACAGTAGTGTCATATAACCAGATCAATATTAGTCAGATCAATGTGAGTATTTACATAGTATTTAGAATGTAAGCAGAAGTTATCTTCTGTATTCAGTTGGTAAATTTGTACTAAGTTTGAATGTTCAGTTGCAGTTAGGCAAGCGGTATATAAATGTTGGTTTGTTAGGAAAATTCTAGTGTAACTCTAATGTAGCTAGTTATGTGAGTTTATGAATTATGTTGTTGGGGTGGGGTTGTTAATAATACACTGGACCATCTGTGACCAGTGAAGCAGTGGGACCAATCCCAGTGCATTTAGGTCTTAAATTTTACATTTTTACCTGGGCTGTCTCTGTCATCGTATATGGTTGACTGGAGATAACAGAGGAACAGCAACAAATTAAAAAAGTGGGGGCTGGGGGGGGGAGAAACCGAGGCTGAGGGTTTGGTGGTCTGCCACTTACGGTATGGTGACGCCATGGAACATACTTTACTGCAACTGCATAAGGGCCTGCCCAATCCGATGTACTCTTAGTGAGTTTTTAAATTCTAGGTAAGAGGACGCTGCCCTGGTTCTGGTTGGTAGGTTGTTCCACATCATGCTGCCTTTGTAAATTGGTGCTTTAATTAGTTTGTTTGTGGAAGGCTTGGGGACTTTGAGTAGAGTGGAATCAGCCCGTCTAGTATTCCTTTTTGTGTTTTCTATATATTGGGTATCTCTGGCTCTTCTGTACATAAGTGATAGGAGATGTGAATCTCTTCTAACCATTAGGTAATCTAGGTTTGCTTTGTCATGCATTTCCTGTACACTTAGTGTTTTGCCCCAATAAATTGAGTTATAATAATAGTTGTTTGTCAAAATGTGGAAGGTGGGGGAGGGGTCTAGGGGCAGAGGGGCGGACAGGCAGGGAGAGAGCAGGCATGAGAGAGGGCGAAGTCAATGGGTCGTTCAGTAGGTCACATTATATATTTGCAGTGCCAGGTTTTAGGCCTGAATATAACCAGGTGAGCTCTGTATGCATTTTTAAAGACAATGAATGTCCAGTCCGCCATCATTCGCGGCTTGGTTGGATTAGAAGTAGAGAGTGGGTTCAGGTAAAAGCTAGAGGCGGTGTCGAGATGTTGCTCTGTCGGGAGTGCCGCACTGCATGCAGGGACGGGCGAGCTGAGCTGATCTACTCGTGGCGGCTCCGTCCACCCTCTCCCTTGGAGCTGATATTAATGAGGGTACGGTCCGACTCCTGCCCGCGTGATGATCATTCATCAGCAGACAAGTGTGAGGACCCCATCTGTCCCCCAGGTGTCGTAGCGGGTGTGAAAGGATGTGGACGGCTGTTGTGGGTGGTGTGTGTTAGACGATGTGAGAGAGTGTGAGTGTGTGAGAGTAGGTGAGTGGGTGCGAGCGGTAAAAGTGAGTAATTGGGAGTGAATCTGAATAAGATGAGTGCTGTGTTAGACGAGGGTGTGATAGGGTGTGAGAGGGTGTGAGGGGGTGTGAGGGGGTGTGACAGAGTGTGAGAGGATGCGACAGAATGTGACAGAGTGTGACAGGGTGTGAGAGGATTTGATAGAGTGTGAGAGGGTGTGTGAGTGTGCAAAGGTGTGTGAGAGAGTGTGAGAGGGCGTGACAGAATCCAGGACACCTAGCGCTGACATGACTAGACTCCTGACGAGATAGATATACAGATAAATAGATAGATAGATAAATAGATAGATAGATAAATAGATAAATAGATAGATAGACAAACTACAGATAACAGATACAAAGGGAACCGTGTCACATAAATAATAGAATCCTGCGTGCATTTGCTTACCCTGAATTTATCAGCTGCTGTCTGAATTTAACCCTGCTCTCCTAATTTAACCCCCGCTCCATGAGTTTACCCTCAAGCATCTTGAATTGACCCCCGCCTCTCTGAATTTACCAACCCTCACCGAATTTACCCCACGCCCATTGAATTTACGCCATGCTCTCTGAATCTATCTCCGTTCTCTGAATGTACTCTCTGTTCCATGAATGTACACCATGGTCTCTGCCTTCACCCCCCCCCCCCCCACCACCACCACCACCACTCCTGTAATGTATATCAACTCTATGAATTTCCAGCTCACTCCCTGAATTTTCCCTATCTGTTTGAACAAGTTACCCCAAGCTCCTTTAATTTAACCCCACCCCCCTCTCCTCCCGCGCCACACTCCTTGAATTTACCCGCCTCCGCTCTCTGAATTTACCCCAGTTACCCGAATTGATTTATTTATGAGTTTGTTTATGAGTTTGTTTAATCTGCTCATAACGGTTAAAAGTGCATGCACTTGCTTTCACCGCTGACCAGTCGTAGTCATAATCCACGCAGATTGATTTCCTTTATCAATAATTTCTGTAAACTTGTTTGCGGTGTAAAATCGGGGAGTTCCAAATTCTTTCATTTACTTTCTTTGATTGTTTTTTTTTGTGTATATATTTTGTACATAGTCAACATTTGTAATAGCTTGTACCTATTAGTGTTTTAATCTCAATAGTGAACAACACATCTGGGGCCGTATGCACGAATCGGGGTTAGTGCCTTAACCGCGGCTAAGGTATCCACACTGGGCTAAATGTGAACATTTTGTATGCACCAATCGGAGTTAGGGCTAACCGCCGACCGTAGCCTCGGCTAAGTTAAACCATTTTCAAATCAGGTTTTACATCTAGCCGGGGCGGTTAGTGTGCGTGTGTGGCTCTCAATCTATTGAATGCGATCATATTTAATAGAATTACATACGCAATAAGTGACATTTTATCAATTTAACCCTAAATGCGAAGCGTTATTAAGGCTACTGCCACATTGGCGGTGATATTATTAGTTATATTTTCGAATCGACGAACGTAAAGTAAACAAATCGCCGCCGCCGCCGCATCGACGTCGCTTTCCATACTGGCGGCGGCGACGGTTTGTTTACTTTACGTTCGTCGATTCGAAAATATAAGTATTAATATCGCCGCCAATGTGGCTGTAGGCTTAATAATGCTTCCAATTTAGGGTTAAATTGATAAAATTTCACTTATTGCGTATGTAATTCTGTTAAATATGATCGCATTCAATAGATTTGAGCCTAATATATGGGTACAAACGCAGAGGGAATTCCCAAATCTATAAATAAACTCACGGTTAGCTATCCGCGGTGGCTAAAACATTGGTGCATACCGATTCACACATTTCTCAAACCCCCCACTACCCTGAGGTAGCTATCCGCGGCTAGGGCCTTAACTCCGGCTAAGCCTAACCCTGATTCGTGCATACGGGCCCTGGGGTTTCATCCAAATCATCCCGCCTTCCCCCTCTGCCCTCTCCATCTCCCCCCCCCCCCCCCCCCCCACCCCCTCTGCAGCGCCACCTTTAACTAAGACACACCAATTCAGCACAGAGCGTCCATACCCAGCGTTTGCGTTGCCATAGAGACCCGCAAATTAGGCACCGGGCCGGTAGCGGAAGTCTGCCGGGACCGTGAGCGCAACAAATCACCGACGTAGCATAATATTACATTAAAATTTACCTCCCCGCGTACCCCCCACAAAGAGAACTGCCAGGTTGAGTTGGTGTATGTCTAAATCCACACCCACTGCCGTTGTTAGGGTAGATATGTGAGAATTAGGTACCAGCCTGCAGCGCCAGTGTCCACCTGGTGTTGTGCGGGGCGTGTAACAATTCACCGACGTAACATTTAAAAACAATATTACATTAAAATTTACCTCCCCGCATACCCCCCACAAAGAGAACTGCCAGGTCGAGTTGGTGTATGTCTAAATGCACACCCACTGCCGTTGTTACCATAGAGATGTGAGAATTAGGTACCAGCCCGCAGTGTGAGTGTCCACCTGGTGTTGTGCGGGGCGTGTAACAATTCACCGACTGTTTGACCAACAAATAAATAAAATAAATATATAAATTCCCAGAATCGAGTTGGTGCACATTTATTTATTAATACAGAGTTATGTCAAATTCAGTACAGTTTCAATAATGAATTAATTTATTCATTGTAAAATTAAAGCTTTTCATAAGCGCAAGTCAAATTGGAGAATTGTTTAGATTATGTGTGGATTGTTAGTTTTTCGACGACTGGAGAGTTTGGGAGGTGGTGGTTGGGGAAGCTTTCGTTTCCGGTGACGTAAGCATCGTATTTTTATCATCCTTAGATTCTATAATCCACTCCATGAAAGAAAAGGAAGCAGCTGAAATTAGATTGGTCTAAGCAGGGATTCTGTCATTTGGAGGGTTATTATTAAATAAAAACACAAACAACTTGCGATTATGATTTCAGTGTCTCAGACTACAACTGCTGAAACTGCATAGAAGATTCGATTCAGGAAGGAAACAATCTCTTTCTAAGAAACAGAATGGTCTTCATGGTAGCCTAATATTTTATCAAAGAAACTAGCATATTATTTTCAATATATTACATTATTAAATCGTAAAATTACTTCAAGAAAAATGTATGCATTTTATTTAGTAGATAAACTGGAATACCGATGTTTTAAAATATATTCAAAATATTGTAGTATTTTGCACTGACCTCTCAGGCAAGGAGCCACATAGACAGGTAGGCGTGGGTAGTGTGTTGATATCAGGGAGTCTAGGTGGTGTAATGGTTAGCCCACTGGCCCGGAATGGAAAGAGATGTGGGTCCAGTCCCGCTCTAGGTGCAATATTTCCCATTTTCATCAACCCCACGACACTGGTTGCCGTGACCAAGTTACACTCTGTATGGTTGTTGAACCTACCCTGTGTAAGTGCATTGCCTGTATGTATGTAATTGTAAGCATTACAAGACTTACAATTCCAGGGGGACAAGTGTAGTGGTCTGCACTGACCTCTCAGGCAAGGAGCCACATAGACAGGCAGGCGTGGGTAGTGTTTGATATCAGGGAGCCTAGGTGGTGTAATGGTTAGCACACTGGCCCAGAATGCAAAGAGATGATTTAGGCGCAATATTTCCCATTTTCATCAACCCCATGACAATATTATATCATTAAATTAATTTTAATGTAAAACCTATGTTATTGTCTAGCAGATAAACTGGCATACCAATTAATATACATTATTTAAGTAAATTCGCATATATATCTTTTTCAATATATTTCGAATGTTATATCATTAAATTAATTTTAATGTAATACATATGCTATTATGTAGGAGGTAAGTTGGAATAACAATTAATACGCGTTATTTAGCATATAATCTACCATAGAAATGTTTTTCAATATATTTCCAATTTTATATCATTAAATATATTCATATATAGTGTGAACATTTCCACATTGTGTAGTAAAAATAGAAATACCAGTTTTGCTATTTTGTTCATATATTGCTGAATTACTTTCTTAATTTACAACGCAAACACCATCTTCGTTTCTCTAACTGAAGCCTGGTGGCAGGCTTCTGAACTAGCACGAGAGAAGTCCGCATTTTACTAACACTGAACCGGACCACTGACAATTATAGTAAAACCTCTCTAACCGACCACCTCCACAGATCCACCACTCCCCTATATCGATCGCTTTATTTGGGTCCTAAACGATTGCCCATACAATACCATTGTAACGATAAATAAAACTCCCTGAACTGACCACCTCCCAAAATGGACCATTTAAAGTCGGTCCCATGGTCGGTCGATTTAGAGAGGTTTTACTGTACATTGCTAGACAATTTTTGTTCGCGAATAAGCACCAATATGAAAGATCTGTATTGGAACTGATCTACAAAGAGCACAGATGACCCCTACCTGGTGAACCCACTGGTGACCCCACTGGTGACCTTTCTGGTGACCCCAGTGGTGACCCCACTGGTGACCCCACTGGTGACCCCAGTAATGACCCCACTGATGTCCCCACCGGTGACCCCACTGGTGACCTTACTGCTGACCCCAGTGCTGACGCCAATGCTGACCTCACTGATGGCCCACCTCAAAGCAATGTATTCCCTCTCTAATGCCTTCAATTTGGCGATGCTGCCGTGTTTGTGTGATGGTAAAGCCAGAGAACCTGACACTGACACGATTTTGCCACCTTCTATTTAAGTCTCCCATTTCGATGCGCGGTTGCAACGTGGGTGCAACATTGCTGTCACGTCTGTTAGTTCATTTAATTCCTGTTTGCTTGTTCGCGGCTGAATGCAAAGGTGCACGCTTTGTGTCTTTGGTAACGTGTGAGTGATAATGTGTGAGTGATAATGTGTGGGTGATAACATGTGAGTGATAACGCGTGATCGATAATGTGTGAGTGATAATGTGTGACTGATAATGTGTGAGTGATAATGTATGATTGATAATGTGCGAGTGAAAATGTGTGAGTGATAATGTGTGAGTGGTGATATGTGAGTGATAATGTATTAGTGATTACATGTGAGTGATAATGTGAGAGTGATACTATGTGAGTGATACTGCATGGTGATACTATGTGAGTGTTAATGCGTGAGTGATAATGCATGAGTGCTAATATGTGAGTGCTTTTGTGTGAGTGCTAATGTGTGAGTGATAATGTGTAAGTGTTAATGTGTGAGTGCTAATGTGTGAGTGATAATGTGTGAGTGGTAATGTGTGTGTGATAATGTGTGAGTGATAATGTGTGAGTGATAATGTGTGAGTGATAATGTGTGAGTGGTAATGTGTGTGTGATTATGTATAAGTGTAAGCATGTGAGTGATAATATGTCAGTGATAATGTGTGAGTGACATTACAAATGTGTGAGTGATAATGTGTGCATGATGTGATATTGATAAAGTGACATTAACACTGTGGGAGTAATGTAAGGGTGATACTGTGGGAGTGATACAGTGTGAGTGATACTGTTTGAGTGATAATATGTGAGAGTGATAATGTGCGAGTGGTAATGTGAGAGTGATAATGTGAGAGTAATGAAGTGAGTGCTAATGTGTGACTAACAATGAGGAAGTAATAATGTGAATATTTGAAGGTGAGTGATAATGTGAGAGTGATACTATGAGATTGATAATATGAAGGTGATAAGGAGAGAGATAATTGGTAGGTACTAATGTGAGAGTGATAATGTGGGGGAGTGATGATGTGAGTGATAACATGACAGATTGATAAGATAGTGTTTTGTTACCAGAGGTGTGGACATGTATGCTTGCCCACTACTTATAACACTCACCGGGCGTGGTGGTCTAATTAGTAGAGCGGGAGCCTCGCGTGTGGAAGGTCGGGAGTTTGGTTCCCGGTTGAGTCAAAGCAATGACTTTAAAATTGATACTTCTCGATTCCTAGCCTGGTGCTCGACATTACTATGATAGGGAAAGGACTGGTTAGTTCGGTGTCAGGATAATGTGACTGAGTGGGATATCGGGTCATGGTGCCAGCGGCCTGATTTCCCAATGGGGCAGCACTATAAAGTCACCATGAGTGTGCACTGTCACAAGTCGGTCCCCATCCTGATATGACCTTAGATGTTGCCAGGACATAAAACTCCAACAATCAACCACCATCAATCTTACAACACTCAGCAGAATAAAGCGCCATTGTTCATGAACCGCTGACATTATACGAGAATCCCAGAAACCAGAGCTTAGAGAAGTGTCAAACTTTCCAGATGTCCATCATCAACCCGCAGCATGGCCTGCTCCTAACCTTCTTATCAGAAAATAAGTTGCTGACATCTACCAGCAGCCTACACTAACGGTGAACCCAACTGACTTTCAGCGAATAAATATCACGCATAAATGAACACCGATTGATTGACCAGCAGACGACATTTTGGTGAAAGAAGACGAAAACATCTACATGTTCCTTTCACAGATTCAAGACCTATGCAGTAATTTCACCTCATTCCTTTTTATTGTAATAATTTCCACAGATGATGGAAAAAAAAGAGGAACCCCCCCCCCCCAAAAAAAAAACACTTCCACCCACACCCACAACTCTATGGCGTTTAGGCCAGGGAAATAATCTGACGGTTTGTGAGTCAGCAATTACTGCCATAGTTACAGTTTCACGTCCGAACTAGAAATGTCACATCTATAAATATGTACACAATTATTTTGAATGCGCTATCCCACACAATGCGATTAGATGCGCTTTGCTTCCTGTTTATAACATAGACTGTGTGGTTTCCATTCATGAAGCTAAGCCTTCGTTCATAATCCTCCTACCATCCTATTACAAGGATACACAATATTGCGGTGAAGCCCCACTGAGTGTCGTTAATGCTGCATAGTCCGATAAAAGCATCACATTTTCTAAGCCGAAGCACTTACTTAGATTTGATCCCACATATCCAATTTAGATACCGGTGCACTTTTTAAACATTTATCGCTGCATAGAATAGATCTTTAAGTGAATCTACTATAACTTGTCAGTGCTGAAGTAAATGATATCCATGCTTTTAAGGTGCATGCCACATTTAATTTGTTTTCACTTAAAATATCTCCAAAGATAATCATCTACAATAAAAGTTCATTCAAACTAAAGTAAAGTCGATTATGATGATCAATCTTAAAGTATGTAAATGTATCAACAAATATGGCAGACACTCAACCAAATGAGATTATGCAATTTTAATGTCAGATCCTTTTAAGGATGTAGCTTTAAAACTGCAATGTTTTTTTTATTTTTATTTTTTTATGATTATTTGTTTATTCTGCTCATAACGGTTAAGTGCATGCACTTATTTTCACTGCTGTGCAGTAGTAGTCATAATCCATATGGATTGATTTTCTTTATCAATAATTTCTGTAAACTTGGTTATGGTGTGATATCGTTAAGCCTTGTCTATGTGATATCGCTAAGCCTTGTCTATGTGATATCGTTAAGCCTTGTCTATGTGATATCATTGAGCCTTGTCTATGTGATATCACTAAGCCTTGTCTATGTGATATCGTTAAGCCTTGTCTATGTGATATCATTAAGCATTGTCTATGTGATATCATTAAGCCTTGTCTATGTGATATCATTAAGCCTTGTCAATGTGATATCACTAAGCCTTGTATATGTGATATCGTTAAGCCTTGTCTATGTGATATCGTTAAGCCTTGTCTATGTGATATCATTAAGCCTTGTCTATGTGATATCGTTAAGCCTTGTCTATGTGATATCATTAACCTTGTTAAGCTTTGTCTATGTGATATCATTAAGCCTTGTCTATGTTATATCACTAAGCCTTATCTATGTGATATCACTAAGCCTTGTCTTTGTGATATCGTTAAGCCTTGTCTATGTGATATCGTTAACCTTGTTAAGCCTTGTCTATGTGATATCGTTAAGCCTTGTCTATGTGATATCGTTAAGCCTTGTCTATGTGATATCACTAAGCCTTGTCTATGGGATATCACTAAGCCTTGTCTTTGGGATATCATTAAGCCTTGTCTATGTGATATCGTTAAGCCTTGTCTATGTGATATCATTAACCTTGTTAAGCCTTGTCTATGTGATATCGTTAAGCCTTGTCTGTGTGATAAGGTTAAGCCTTGTCTATGTGATATCATTAAGCCTTGTCTATGTGATATCGTTAAGCCTTGTCTATGTGATATCGTTAAGCCTTGTCTATGTGATAGTGTTAAACCTTATCTATGTGATATCGTTGAGCCTTGTCTATGTGATATCATTAAGCCTTGTCTATGTGATATCGCTAAGTCTTGTCTATGTGATATCGTTAAGCATTGTCAATGTGATATCGCTAAGCCTTGTCTATGAATCAGACACACTTAAGTTCAACGAAAGGATCTGGTGGGAAGATTACAGAGTAAGCATCAATAAACTGCGCCATTACAAAAAAATTCTGGTAAACATGCATAGTTTGTTTTTATACTTAAAAGTGGCTGGAGATAAAATGGAATAGTCATTTGCAACAAAATGATTAAATTCCCTGGTGGCAGTTTAAATGAAATGCAACGTGAATAGAATACTTTTCAATAATTGGTATGTGGTTATCATCATATACTGTAATCTGACCCAATTCCAAGATAGTTTAAAATCTATTACAATATTCCCAAGGACAAATTCCTACATCCACCTATTTGTCTGGCCGGATGCGGTGGCCGAATCGAAGAGTGCAGGCTTCCCATGCGGAAGATTGGGAGTTCGAATCTTAGCCGAGTCAAACCAATAACATACAAAATTGATACTTGTCACTACCCAGCCTGACCCTCGGAATCACTAGGATAGAGACATGACTGTCTTGCTCAGTATCAGGATAATGTGACTGAGTGGAGAATCAGGTCATGGTGCTGATGGCCTGATCTCCCAGTGGGCCAACACTATAAAGCCACAATGAGTGCGCACCGTCATGTGTCGGTATCTATCCTGATATGACCTTAGATGTTGCCAAGACATAAAACCTCAAGAAACATAACAGTTACATTGAAGAACAATTTTCAATTTCACTATTCAATTCATGGTATTGCGCACAAGAGCACGGTTGTGTACATGTTGCTGTGAGCACAAATAGAATATTTCCAATCACGCCTTGTTGGATTACACGCTTGCGACTGACAAGTGGTAGGTATCTATATATCACAACGCGCTCAGTGGATGTCGAAGCACTGTCTCAGTGCCACCTGACCTGACCTTTCGATTCACAAGTTGCAGCTTTACTCGGCATAATTATCAGAGAGGTGAATGGATGACAGCAATATGTCACTATTTTTGACTGAGCTGTAAAACCTGAGCCATGTAATTACTAACTGCTATAAGACCTCATTCAAAGAACCATGTGACCATTACTAATAGGTATCCCAAGTGCCTTGCCAATCCACCAATAATCTGTGTGTGGAGGCTTAAAATTCATCATTTTCAATCTGTTGGTGTGTTCAAAGTTGTTCACCAATTGAAATAAAATCTTCTTTCTAATAGTACCATCCACATTAGGATATGACTTTGATCAGCTACAGAAAATCAATGCTTTGTCAAGTCCATTTATGTAGAAAATCACCTTTTGTTTCAACTAACTTATGCATGAAATTTTACACTGCTTCTTCAAACCTCTGGTGCCCATTCACCAGAGCTAGCATCATCATGCCAATGATATCATTTTGTTGCCAATACTACAGGCTATATAGTCCTATTTTGTCCTTGAATAAATTCTTTGTCCATCTATTTTAAATTTTAATTTAAAATGTTCAATTAACCACCATTTCTGAACCGAATAATGGATAACTAAGTTTTTACATGAAAATAAAGATCCTTTTTTTCTTTAAAAAAAAGAAGTTAATAATAATTCTTAGCAATCCATGGTGTGAAGGCGTAAATTTGAGACAAAATAAATGTTGGCTCCACTTAATAATTGAATGCTAAAATTGTTATGCAATGTGCCAGTTGTTATGCAATGTGCCATAAGCACACTGCCCACACACACACAGGGTGTGAAAACATTTTTTTTTAAAACATTCACAACTATCAAATTGTATTGTATATAATGTAAACAGAAAGAGTATATTGAAGATAGTACAGTGTTAAAATTTCATGCAATTATCTTGTACGGGTGCTTTTCTGTACATTTTAAGCCTGCTCAAAGTTGGGCGTTTCCTTTTACCGGATTTTATCACTTGTCAAATTGAGCTCTGGACCATTTTAAACCAATTTTTTAAAGCTTTTCCCAAGCATATGTAGTCCTGAAAAAAAATAGCTGTGACAAGACTCATCAGTAGGTTAGGGCTAAATCAGAATAATTTAATATGATTGCCAATTCTTTCCACAACCAAGCCCCCAAAGTGGTCCAAAGTGAAATTTGGAAATTGGTGAACTTAAGGAAATTGTTATTTCGCGCATTTTTGAAGATGTATATCTTGAAATGTAACCAAATCAGACCCCTGGATCTTTTTATTCTCATTGTATAGGCCATGGATTTGAAGGAAAAAACACAGGAAGTCTGATAGGGTGGTTACTTTTAATTTTTGGAGCCATAAAAAATGCTATCTTTTTAGTTTTGGGTGAGAACAATAAAGTAACAACCTAAAAAAGTCCATATCTTCTTTAATATTAGAGTGATTTTCACAAATGAGGTGTCATTTTATTTCAAATTCAATATACTAACAGGTGAAATCCATTAAATCAAACTTCAAACTATTTTTGAAAATCACTTGGGATACCTATTACTAACCTGATTCAAAGAACCGCGTGACCATAACTAACCTGATTCAAAGAACTGCTGTAATTTGCTTGTTTTTCTTATGTTCTAGCAACATCTTTTTTTTACTAAATGTATTTTATTCAGCGAATAATGTCTTTTGTCAGCGCCATAGCACTGGTCTTCTGGCCATTCATTACAATTTGTTGGTACATAAATGACAATATCAGTTGCAATAATAACCACATGAAAAACCTGTTTGATAATAGAAGCATAATATAAATTGACTATTTGTTGTAATAGTAACTGCATACAATTCCAGTTCAACATCTAAGGTCATATTGTAAAGGATTATTTCCAACTACCCCCATGCGCTGGTTCCGGTCCGGTCGGTTGTACCTGCCGGTGACCAGCAGTACATACGTATACCTTACAATATCAGGATGGGTACCGACTTGTGACAGTGTGCACTCATGGTGACTTTATAGTGATTCTCCACTGGGAGACCAGGCCACCAGCATCGTGACCCATTATCTCACGCAGTCACAATATCCTGACACTACACCTACCAGTCCTTGTCCTATCCTATTAATGCTGAACACGAGGCTAGGTAGCGGCAAGCATACATTTGACAAGTCATTGATTTGACTCGGCTGTGCGTCTACATGATTTTACATATTTTGTCGCTTTCACATACTGCATATATGGAATCTTAGCTTAACTCAGGACTGTTGTGGAACCTGAGTCAAACATCATTTCTACTACTACTGAGTACTATTAACAGGAGGACTGTTTTGTTGTTGGAACCTGAGTCAAACATCATTTACACTACTACTGAGTACCATTAACTGCAGGACTATTCTGCTGTTGGAACCTGAGTCAAACATCATTTCCCCTACTACTGACTAATATTATTAACTGCAGGACTGTTCTGTTGTGGAACCTGAATTAAAGCATCATTTCCACCCCTACTGCCTACTGTAAAACTGACTCAAACTACTACCTCTAACTGTGGCGCAATCTGAGCAAATTGTAATTACTACTGCCTACAGTTAGACATGATTTTCAACAAACAAACCCTGAGGTATTTAAAAACACAATGTGAGCACTGACTGCTTGGAAAGCATACAGTGTCATATCACGACTACATAGAATACAACACTCACATAGAGACCAACTCATATATCAACGCCAAATCTCACCTCATTTAGAAAGAGCAATTCAAGTTTCAACTCATTAAGAGGTCTATCTTCAAGTGTACACCAGCCTCGTTGTGAATATGCTACAATCACTACAACTCACTCACAAATTCCTGGGTTAGGTGAGTGCGGAGTGAGTAGTTTAAACTTTGCTATTCAGACCAACCGATCAATCGACATAATGGATGGCATTGTAGCATCACGCGTCGCGGAGCCACCGGATTGCTGTACTCACAATTCACCTACCTTTCTGGCTATTCTCAATGTCGAAAAGGATTTAGAATGTTCTCGCTTAAACTGAGAGCACCGCAACTGGTGCTTATTAAATGAATGTTGTATTCAGTAAGTCTTTGCATACATACATATATATATATATGTATTCAGTTAGTCTTTGCACACACATATATATATATATATATATATATACTTGATATGATGAGAGGAAGGATGTGGGGGTGGGCTAGCTCTGTTGGAATCCAATGGTGGCCAGCAGAGACGGTTAGCGGGAGTGAGGGATGTGAGAGAGGATTGATAGCAGCTTTGTACCCAGTCACCGCCAAGGAATCCTTCCGCGGAACATATCGCTCTTCCCTCTCCACCGAACATGCTGCCTCTATGCTCCCCCTCCCCCCCAGACACATACACCTCGGATCACCCCACTGTGCCAGCCAGAGCCACTGAACTGCAAAGCCATTTGTCCGTACGAAATGGAGGCTGCCTAATCCTGCGAATGCGATCTCTGCTCGCATTTGGCAAACCTTTCTTTAGCGGACGGGGCTGAGAGGTGGTTAGTCTCCAAACACAGTTTCACAGCTTCTATCTGCTGTGAAACCTGCATGAGAAGCGCCTTGTCACACTACTGCTGACTGATGTAAAACCTGAATCAAATTGCCCTGTCACTACTACTGACTGCTGTTAGAGCCTGAATTAAATCACACTGTCACTGCTACTGACTGCTGTTATAGCTTGAATTAAATCACACTGTCACTGCTACTGACTGCTGTTAGAGCCTGAATTAAATCGCACTGTCACTGCTACTGACGGCTGTTAGAGCCTGAATTAAATCACACTGTCACTGCTACTGACTGCTGTTAGAGCTTGAATTAAATCACACTGTCACTGCTACTGACTGCTGTTAGAGCCTGCATTAAATCACACTGTCACTGCTACTGACTGCTGTTAGAGCCTGAATTAAATCACACTGTCACTGCTACTGCCTGCTGTTAGAGCTTGAATTAAATCACACTGTCACTGCTACTGACTGCTGTTAGAGCTTGAATTAAATCACACTGTCACTGTTACTGATGTGCTGTCAAGCATGAATTAAAATACACTGTCACTACTACTGACTGCTGTAATACCTGAATTAAGTCACACTTTCACTGCTGCTGTCAAACATGAAATAAAGCACACTGTCACTCCTAAGTCCTACTGACTGCTGTCATAATGAATTAAATCACACTCCCACTACTATTGACTGCTGCCAACCATGAATTAAATTACACTGTCACTACTAGTAACTGCTGTAAAGCCTAAATTAAATTACACTGTCACTGCTACTGACTGCTGTCAAACCTGAATTAAATCACATTGTCACCTCTATTGTCTGCTGTTAGAGCCTGCATTGAAGCACATTGCCACTACTACTGACTGCTGTCAAACATGAATTAAATCACACTGTCACTGCTACTGACTGCTACCAGAGGCTGAATTAAAGCACACTATCACTACTACTGACTGTTGTCCATCATGAATTAAAGCACACTGTCACTACTACTGACTGCTGTCAAACATGAATTAAATCACACTGTCACTGCTATTGACTGCTGCCAGAGGCTGAATTAAAGCACACTGTCACTACTACTGACTGCTGTCAAACCTGAATTAAATCACACTCCCACTACTACTGACTGCTGTCAAAGCTGACTCACAGAACACTGCCACTACTACTGGACTGCTATAACCTGCACCACAGTGCCCCATCCACCCTATTGACTTTATAGCAGAGAGCGTGTATACAGATGAGAGAGACAACTCCCGCGAAAATCGGTAACACAGGCTACACTGGCGTTCCTGGCGGTTAGTGTTGAACAAGCTTTGAGTTTGCCATACGTGTAGTGCAAAACATTTGTTTTTATTCAAAATTAATAGAAATGCAGAAGCCTAACCTTATCGATTTAATATAATCCTTTTGGTAAACATGTTTTCTATATGTGTACTAAGCGGCTTGTTTCTATTTGGTGTAGTTTTAGAGATATTTCACTTTTTCTGTAGGAAGATTGCACACGACCATTGACAATGCCTTGAGTTTGCCGTACGCGTAGTGAAAAACGTCAGTTTTATTCCAAATTAATAGAAATCCAGAACCCTAACCATATCAATTTAATATAATCTTGTTGGTAAACATGTTTTCTATGTGTATTCCAATCAGTTTGTTTCTAGGTGTTGTAGTTTTAGAGATATTTAACGTTTTCTGTAGGAAGATTGCTCACGGCCATTGACAATGCCTTGAGTTTGCCGTACGCGTAGTGAAAAACGTCAGTTTTATTCCAAATTAATAGAAATCCAGAACCCTAACCATATCTATTTAATATAATCTTGTTGGTAAACATGTTTCCTATGTGTATTCCAATCAGTTTGTTTCTAGGTGTTGTAGTTTTAGAGATATTTAACGTTTTCTGTAGGAAGATTGCACACGACCATTGACAATGCCTTGAGTTTGACAGCTGTGTCATATACTGTTCAACAACCACCACTTGGAGCGCCACAGTCGGCATCTGTTACATGGTGTAGTATGGGAGTTGTCCCTCTCATCTGTATACACGCTCTCTGGTTATAGCCTGAATCAAAGGACCCTTTCACCGCAACTCACTGCTGGAGAGCCTCGATTTAATGAACGTCGCACTAGTGCTGCACAACTTACCCCATAGCACTCACATCGGACAGTACATCTAATTCTATGTAGCTCACCTGCTAATGCACACATCTTCTCACACCCCCACCACCTCCATCCCCAATTCCTCCCCCACACCTCACCCCACCCCTCACCTCCATCCCCGCCTCATCCTCCACACCTCCCCCCACCGCCATCCCCAACTCATCCCCCACCTCCATCCCTAACTCATCCTCCACACCTCTCCCCCACCTCCATCCCTAACTCATCCTCCACCTCCATCCCCAACTCATCCCCATCCTCCATCCCCACCTCATCCTCCACACCTC